>SKCR01008797.1:0-23664 GCA_019454045.1 Zanthoxylum bungeanum | reverse complement strand
TTACACTTTATTTAATAAACCGTTACGATTTAAATTCCAAATTCAATCGCGTCGGGACTCAAAGCCCGATTAACGTCCAACGTCAATTCAATTGAAGTCCAATGGGCTTAACTAATTTCTTTAGGCATGGCTTCGGCAACCAAAGCCCAATAGTGGAATCACCCAAAATGCCTTAGAAATCAATTTCGGCCCATTAGGCCCAATTAAACATTAAAGGTTCATTAGTCGCATTTGGGCTTTATGGTTAAGGTTTTGGGCCCAATTGGATCCAATCCACTTGGCCTAAACCAAACTTGATAAATCAAGCCCAATAGGCCCAATTACAACTTTAAATTCTAATTTCCAAAATTAGGCCCAATTAATTAAATCCAAAAAATCCAATTTTCACAATTTAATTACCAAAAGTGCATTATATGATTAATCAACTAAATCAACATTTCCAAAACACTAAATTAGTCCAATTAATCATACTTAATTCATTATTACATGTCAAACACACATAATGAAAAATCAAACCCATTTACATGCTGTCATGCTCTCGGCCAAGGAGGGATTTTGTGTCCGATTCGTTTCGATCCAATCAAACCTACAATCGACATTAAATCACCATCCGATTTGATTTCATACACATCCAAGTCACAAAACCAAAATTACCAAGACATTAGGGCAATGATACATTCGGCCATGGTAAGGAATTTGGGGTTTTTGTCCAATTCGAAATCCAATCCAATTCGATTCAAATTAACATCAACCTAATCGATTCTAACTCATCAAATGAATTAAAAATCAAAAAATCCAAGATCCCAAAAATCATCAAACCATTCGGCCAACACATCCATTTTGGGAAAATAATTCCAAATCACTTTTCATCAAATTAGTCCAACCAAGATGAAATTAAACATGTTATAAGCATACTCAAACAAACAATTTATTCAAATCATGCTCAAATCACATTTACCAAATTTTAAATCCCTAAAATTTCATGCTTGCAACATTAGCTCTTGATGCCATTGTGGTTTATTCTAAGGTCCCAAGATCAAACAAGACATGAAAACAATGCGTGAATACATCAATGGAGGTAGCGGAATACTCACATTGATCGGTTGAGTCGATTTGAAGACGAATCAAGCCATTTTCTTCACTGCCTTTCACGCCCACTGGTGGCAGTCCACTGCCCTGCAAAACAGAAATTTGAGTGAAGAAACGGAGCTCCGAGCTTCGTCCGATGGATCCCGGCTCATGGGTGAACCTCTCCTACCACCTTCGCAAGGACTCGTAGTGTGCTAGCACTTGCGGTTTTCACCATGAAAACCCAACCCTTGCTCCCATAAAGTCACGCCCAAACCAGTGAAAAACAGTCCACATTTTTTGTGGTTTGGGCGTGAGGAGAGAGAAGAGAGAGTTTGAGCGAGATATTTCTTATGATTTTTGTTACCAAAAATCAATTTATATTTATGGCCATAATATTTATTAAATTAATAATAAAACTTATGACACAAATCATGCAATGGCTTAGAGTGTCAAACACTCAATTTCCATGCAAAACCATTGAGTGCATTGTACACTATCTCCATGCAATGCATTAGAATTAAATAATGCATAATATGACATGTGTCATGTGGGCCCCACACGTTTCCAAATGAAAGTGGGCCCACGTGCACTCACGCGTTCGGGTTCGATATTTCTGAAATACCGAACTTACGTCGCGACGTTAATTAAATCGAATTTAAATAAATAATTGCGCCTAGCGAAATTATTATTTACGTCGCTAACGAATTAATTCTAAATTAACTCGTTTGCCCGAATTAAAATCTAATTTTAATTTCACGTCGAAATCGAATTCGATTATATTCGAATATAATAATTTACCGATAAATTCCAAATTAATCGTTCTCTCTCTTTAGACGACATTTTATCCCGGATAAAATATCTCTGTTATTAATCCTAGATTAATTTCTCTCTCTCTTCTATATAATCCCAGGTTATTCAAGAGTGCGAGTTGTGCGTCATCGGTGGATTATCGGAAGCGACCAATGAGATCCCCGGATAAGTTGGCAGTAAATACGGTCGTCGAGTATCCGAATCACGTACGTACCAAGTACTACGTTCTACCGATTTACGAGACAAGGTCGACTCCTAGCAAAGCACCAAGTCTACCCATTCTCCGGACATATCCATTTAAGAATATTAAGATCTGTATCAAGCTTAGTATACTAATGTATTGTGCATATCGGTCCAGTATCGGATAGTCACGTGCTAGGGCTGGGGCTGGATAAGTGTCTTCCCCGTCCGAAACACATATCGGATGTCTGGTAACTAGTCTCTATAATCGGATATCATGACCTGGTCATAATATCACGATTGGATGCGCATCACTTAAGAGCACTAATACCGTATCCTGCGTGACATCATCTCCACTATGACTGGAGTGACACTTCCGTCTCGACATCACATCCAATACACTACGATTCCTGATAAACCCAGAAGAGGTGAACACAGAACCAGTTAAGATCCCCCCACCACCAAAACCAAAGTTTAACGATTGTCGTAAGTATTAGCGATGTAAGTCTCAGGTTAAGACTCTACACACCTACCTTGATTTCGGCCTCCCATAGACACCTAGTCATAATACCAATGGGATTCCGAAGGGTCTATCCAGAGCGAAGCTGTTTCCCGTACCATCGGTGAACACGACCTCCTATCGCACTTGCACAAGTATCCAATACTTATATATATGAGAACTATGCCGTTGTGCCCTCACAACGCGCACAAGTGCAATACTAGCCTATTCCGCATTATCGATGTCCAGTCTCGATAATACTACGGCTAGGGATATTTAATGATTAATCCTTCGTGGACTGATACTGTCTCATATCATCTCAATCCATGAACTAATCATAGGGACCTCTCTTCATTTATATATCAATGGTGATCTAATCACAAATGAAGAGAGTGCAATTTCCTTGTTACATAGTTAATTTGCTACAGCAACACAATGATCTGTGCAAATAGTGACGCTATGGGTCATATTATCCAACAATTATGACCCATAGCGTCACTGTTTTGTAAATGATATTGTATTATTGTACAAAATTAACTATGTGATAATGAAATTGCCTTTTGCCGTTTTGTAAAATTATTTACTTTGATATATTAATGGCAAAAGTCCGTATGATTAGTTCCATATTGAGATGATATGAGACAGTATCAATATAAAGGTTTAATCATTAAATATCCCTAGTCGGAGTAGTTATCGAGATCAGACATCGATAATGCGGAATAGACTAGTATTGCACTTGTGCGAGTTGTGATGGCACAACGGCATAGTTCTCATATATTTAAGTATTGGATACTTATGCAAGTGCGATAGGTGGGTTGTGTTTTACCGATGGTACGGAAAACAGCTTCGCTCTCGATAGACCCCGCGGAATCCCATTGGTAGTATTGTCAGCGTGTCTATGGGAGGGCGCATTAGGGTAGGTGTATATGGTCTTAACCTGAGACTTGCATCGCTAGTACTTGCGACAATCGGTAAACTTTGGTTTTGGTGGTTCAGGGCTTTAACCGGTTCTGTGTACGCCTCTTTGGGTTTATCGAGAATCGTAGTGTACTGGATGTGATGTCAAGATGGAAGTATCACTTCAGACATATGGAGATGATGATCACGCAGGATACATAACTAGTACTCTATAAAAGGTTGCAAACCGTCGGGACAATATGACCAGGTCAGGATTGTCCGATTTAAAGAGACTAGTTGTTTGATATCTGATATATGTTTCGTACGGGGCAGACACATTTCCAGCCCCAGGCCTAACATGTAATCATACCGATACTGGATCGATATACGCAATACTGCGGTATAATACGCTTGATAAAGATCTAATATTCCAGTAAGAATATTTCTGGAGAATTGGGTAGGCATGGCGCTTTGCTAGAAGCCAACTTGTCTTGTAAATCGGTAAAAACGTAGTACGAGGTACGTACGTGTTTGGATTATCCAACGACCGTATTTACTTCAACTGCCAACATATCCGGAGATCTCTTGGGTCGCTTCCTGAAGATTCACCTATGATGTTTGATTCGAACTTTATTAATCTTGGATTAATTACGGAGAAACTTTATCTTGGATAAAATGCCTTATTAGGAGAAAGAGAGAGATCGAATAATTTGGAATTAATCGATAAAATAATATATTCGATATATTATTAAACGAAATTAGATTTCGACGCGGAATTAAAATCGGATTTTAATTCGGGCAAACGAATTAATTTAGAATTAATTCATTAGCGAACTGAATAGTAATTCCGCAAGGCGTAATTATTTAATTCACGTCGCGACGGAAATTCGTTAATTCGGAATTAGCGAAACCGAGCCCGAAAGTGTTTGCGGACACATTCATTTTTTGAATAGAATGGTATCCGCAAATTGCATCGCGATATCTCTTACTTGATACGAATAGATGATGGATGTATCTAGTCACCTTTAAGGGATGATACATTGTCTCTAATCTCAAAGTAAGGTAATGATGCCAAATGATGAATTTTATTTTGGAGGGAAAACCTTTCACGGTTTTTGAAGGGTTTTTGGATTGAAAAATTCATTTTATTATATTTGATACATCATTTGCTTTTTCTTTTACTCTCTCACGGTTTTTAGAAAATAAAAGGAGAGAACAAAAATTGAAAAGTCTCACTCTCCTCTCCTTCTTCTTCACGCAAGCCGTGAGCTTCATCCATGGCAGAAAATTGTTTTCTCTATTTTTGCTAGCACAACAAGGGATCAAAGGAGGTGATAGGGAAACACATTTGGAGCTTGGAGTACTAGAAGATTTGAGGCTTCTCACATTCTTGTTCTTGGCTGAATATCACCCACCTTGGAGGCTCAAGGATCCTCTTCACCATTTTCGTCACAAAGCTTTGTAAGTATGTTTCCGCCATCCTTCAAGCTTTGCATGTATGTTATTTGTATTTCTATGGCTTAATCTTTCTTTGGACTAATTATAGAAACCAACAAAAGCCACTCACAATACTGACTTCAATGTGAACCAGACGCCACTTAGCTACCTACACACTCACCGCGTCAACGAGCCCCTTTGACCTGCGCACTCATCGCGTCAACAAACCAAGCTTCACTCACCTGCCTACTAGCCTGCCAACAAATGCCCTCTTGCCTTTACTCAATTAGCTCACACACGCAGCCCTACACCCTTCCACTCACAAACTCCACGCAATTAATCATCAAAACCAAACCTTCATGCCCCTTCTATTGCCGTGAACCATCAACGCCACATGTCCCTCACCGCTTCAACAAATCAGCTGCAGGCCACAATCCACATTAACCAAGCCTCACGTGAAGCCCATCATCAGCGCACCACACTGTCAAACGCCACTAGCCACACTGCCCCTCACTGTCCTTACGATAATTGCCCCTTCACCCACATGCAAGATCACTCAGCGCACATTAATTTCCCCTTCAACTCGCCAGCAACCATTCACTCAATTAGCCTTCAACGCCACATGCCCTCACTAGACTTCACCAAGTTCATCCTCACTGCCAACACAAAATACTCACGCCATCAAGCATTCGAATGCCCCCTTAAAACTGTCCAGAAAACACCCCGAACTGCACCCAAAAACTGCACAGCTAAAACAATCCAAAAACTGCCCAAACCAGTCCAAATAACCAGCAAAACAGTCCCTTAATCACCAAAAATAGTGACCAGAAAATACAACAAAAATAGCAGCGAAATGGAGTGAAAACAGCGGCCCGAACATCAAAACAATGAGGAAAGACGTTGAGTAAACAAATCGGAAAAGTAGCGGATCATTCACCCTTCCAACAAACGTGTAACGCCCTTTCTTGAGACGACAAAAGAGGTTAGACGTGAGGGCACCTTTTTACTTATCTTCTTTCATTTTATTTTATTTATTTTAAAATATTATTGCATGAGAGTGGTTTGAGGCATGATGTGATTGTTGGATGAGCAGTATGTGTGTTCCCTTTTGTGGTATATCGGATGGAAACCCGGACGTAAATTCCGTAGCTGATTTCGAATGGACGGTATTGCGGTCTGCACTCGGGATACAACGCCACGTACCACTTAAGATACATATATCTCGTCTCATCCAAATTTGTATTTGAGCATGTTGTAGTTTATAGGTCGTTCATTTATTATTTTAAGCATGATTTAATTTAGTTTTGTTATTTAATTTCTAAGCATGATTATGTTATTTTTAAGCATGTTATTTTGATTAGTTTAGGTTTATGTTTGAATAGTGATTTATTTATTTAATGGTTCAATATGCTCATTGGGTGATATCGTGTTTGCCATTCAAAGACTTACTTTCAAGCAGGCAAACTTAGAATATGATTTATTTAGCGAATGCATGTTAGATCTAACTACCATTGAGCATGATTATTGAGTAGACTCGGTTAATTTATTTCACAAATCATATCATCACAAGTGACATAAGTAAGGGACCATTCCGAACTCAACAGTTTGAGGTCTTCCCTTGCGAGGGGTGAGTGCAGCCTTAAATCTTTGTCCCGGTTCACACCGGGTGGCGACTCCATGTTATTTCGTACTCCCAACTAGGTCGCGAGTCTAGAACAGCGTCGCCGATTTCTGTGTCCTACGCTAAGGAATTACGGTCTCATCAATGATCCAAGTATGTAGTTCGATGGTTTCATCTGATTCGAGAGATCACACATCGTGGCGATGTGAATATCAAAAAATGGTTTCAGATGATAACCTTACAGATCCGCTCACGAAAGCTATATCTCAGTAAAAGTTTGAGCGACCCATACATAGTTCAGATGTTTGACACATGAGTGATTGGCTATAGGCCAAGTGGGAGATTGTTGAACAATTATGACCAATAGCATCAATATTTGTAAAAGACATGGTGTTCTTTGTACAAATTAACTATGTGATAAAAGAAAATGCTCTTTTATCATTTTGTAATTGGATTACGTGGATATATAAATGATAAAAGTCCATATGATTAGTATCAGATTAATAAAATATGAGACAGTATTAATCTACAAAAGGATTAATCATTCAATATCCCTAGTCGTAGTATTATCGAGACTGGACATCGTTAAAGCGGAATAGGCTAGTATTACACTTTTGCACGTTATGGAAGCTTAACGACATAGTTCTTATATATTTAAGTATTGGATACTTATGCAAGTGTGATAGAAGGTTCTGTTAGCCGTTGGACCAGGAACAACTTCGCTCTGAATAGACCCATCAGAATCACATTGGTAGTATGACTATGTGTCTATGGGAATCCGAATCAGGGTAGGTGTAGGTGGTCTTAACTTGAGACTTGCATCGCTAATACTTGTGACAATCAATACGCTTTGGTTTTGGTCGTCCGGGGCTTTAACAGGTTCTGTGTACGCCTCTTCTGGGTTTTCTGAGAATCGTAGTGTATTGGGTGTGATGTCAAGATGGAAATATCACTTCAGTCATATGGAGAAGATGATCACGCAAGGATACAAAACTAGTACTCTTATAGGCTGCAACTATCGGGATAATATGACTAGGTCATGATTATCCGATTACTTAGACTAGTTGCTAGTGATTCGATATATGTTTCGTACGGGGCAGACACTATTCCAGCCCCAGGCCTAACATGTGACATCCGATACTGGATCGCAATACGCAATACATAGTATACTATGCCTGATATAGATTATATATTCTTCGTTGAATATTTCTGGAGAATTGGGTAGGCACGGTGCTTTGCTAGAAGCCAACCATGTCTTGTAAATTCGGATAGTCCGACAATCGAATTTACTACCAACATATCCAGAGATCTCTTGGGTCGCTTCCCAAAGATTCACCAATGACATTTGACTTGAACATAATTAATCTGGATTAATTAAGTGAGAGAGAAAATTAATGTAGGATTAATTACGGCAAGAATTTATCTGGGATAAAAATTGAATAGAAGAGAGAACTCGATTAATTTGGAATTAATTGATTAAATAATATATTGGATATATTAATTGAAATCGGATTTCAATGCGGAATTAAAATTGGATTTTAATTCGGGCAAACGAATTAATTTAGAATTAATTCGTAAGCGAATTTCGTAATAATTTTGCTAGGTATTATTATTTAATTGAATTGGATTTAATTACGTCCCAACGGAAAATTTTCTTAATTGGATTAAACAAACCCGAGCCCGAAGTGTGTTGAGCAAGCCCACTTGAATTTTGAATTTAAGTGGTGGGGCCCACTAACTTACATCAATTGTCAACACAAGTTGATGGAAGTAGTTGGGAGTTTTTATTGAAACTTCTCCAACACACTTTGCTTTTTGTTTTGCTTTTTTGGAAAAGCATATACACCTTTTGGAAAGTCAACTTTGGTAATTTTTTTTAGAAAACAAAATATCAAAAACAAAAAAACTCTCTCTTCTCTCATAGGCTTGGCTGAAACTCTTCATTTCCCTTTGAAGTTTTTGTTGTAAAAATTTCAAACTTGGTAGCACATTTGGAGTTGATTAAGGTGATAGGAAAACTCACCATTGGGTTGGATTCATTCAAGAAAGCTTGGAGCTTCATCAACATACAAAGAAAGTTTTGAATCACATCCATTCAATGTAATTTTTTTTCCGCAAACTCACTTGATCATTCACACACAATATCATGTGTTAGAGACATTGGGAATGTCTATGACACTAAAAATTATTGCCCTTGACAATGTCTCTAACACTAATCTTTCCAGCCATCTCAATTGCAATAGTCCAACTATCCAATCAACGATATCGGGTACACTAAAAATGTAATGGTTATTATAGTCCAACTATATAACAAACTACAAGTGGAGCAGTGTCTTGTACAGTCTAACTGTTCAAAGAAAGCAATAAAACAATATAAGTCCAACTAATAAATAGTCTGTAGGACACAGAAATTAGTGACGTTGTTCCGAGCTCGCGGCCCGGTCGGGAGTACAGAGTAGCCCGCGGGGGAAGTAAACCGGAGAAATAACATGGAGTCACCACCCGGTATGAACCGGGAAAATAATTTAAGGCCGCACTCACCCTCGCAATGGAAGACCTCAAACCGTTGGTTTCGGAATGGTCCCTTACTTATGCCACTTTTAATGAAAGGATTTGTGCAATAATCTAACCAAGCCTAAGCAACATATATTTCTGAGGATAATCTACTTCTAAGTTCATGCATAAAAAGATAAATTGAAATAACAGCAAGCATATAATTTCATGAACACATTATATTGATAAACACATAGACGTAAATAAACAATAATTGTACAAGCATGCATATTAAAGAGAGGCAATCAAGTGCATAATGTAAAGAGATAATTAAAGAGGCAATTATACACTAAAATAAACGTGCCATGATGCGATGTAAAAGAAGATAGACAATAAAGTTGAAAGAAGAGAGATGCAATATATGCCCACATCTATATAGGACTTCAAGTGTCCGATTGAACGTATCTTACGTTCAATCGAACGTGCTTTGTCCGGCGCGGCAAAACATCGTGGCAAAGATAGCCCTTAGGCTTTTCATCTCTTGAAATGAAGGACCTTTAATCCAACTTGATTTGCCCATGCGCCTTGCAATATAATGCATGATTATGCAAGGAGATGACATACAAAAAGTAAATAATGAAATAATAAAAGGCGCGGCAAAGTATTGTCGTAAAAGTAGTCTTTTAGACTTTTCTTCCCTCAAATAAGGAACCTTTAGACCAACATACTAAGCCCATACGCATTACATCACAATGCATAGAAAGTAAGGACAACAATGTAGGACTTCATATACTCGATTAAACATATCTCACATTCAATCAAACACACTTCGTCCGGCGCGGCAAAGTATTGTCGTAAATGTAGCCTTTTGGACTTCTCTTCCCTCAAATACAAAACCTTTAGACCAACATACTAAGCCCATGGGCATTACATCACAATGCATAGAAAGTAAAGACAACAATATAGGACTTCGTATACTCGATTAAACATATCTCACACTCAATCAAACACACTTCGTCCGGCGCGGCAAAGTATTGTCGTAAAGGTAGCCTTTTGGACTTTTCTTCCCTCAAATAGAGAACCTTTAGACCAACATACTAAGCCCATGTGCATTACATCACAATGCATATAAAATAAAGACAACAATATAGGACGTCGTATACTCGATTAAACATATCTCACATTCAATCAAACACACTTCGTCCGGCGCGGCAAAGTATTGTCCTTAAGGTAGCCTTTTAGACTTTTTTCCCCTCAAATAGAGAACCTTTAGACCAACATACTAAGCCCGTGCGCACTATATCATCAATACACAAGCAAGTAACGTGCGGAAAGTAAAATACGGAATATAAAATGCAAATAATAAACAAACAAGATAAAATAATGTGAAAGATGTGTCGTTTGCTCAAGTGGTACGTAGAGTTGTTTCCCAAGTACATACCACACTACCGTCCATTCAGATTCGGCTACGGAATTTACGTATGGGTTTCCATTCATTATACCATAAGAGACGACACATTTTCCATTCATCCAATGGCCACAAAACACATTAACCAACGACTCTCATGCGAAGGAAATTTAATGGATAATTAAAAGATGAATGAAAATAAATAAGAAAGGTGCCCTCACATCTAACCTCTTAAGTCATCTCCCGGAAGCGCGTTACACGGCCGTCGGAAGGGTTGATGCTTCGTAACTCCTCTGGTTCACTAGTTCAACATTTTCCTTCGCCGTTTCGCTAATTGGGCTACTATTTTCACTCTGTTTTGCTGCTGTTTTGGTTGTATTTTCTGGTCACTATTTTTGCTGTATTAATGGACTGTTTTTTGGTGTTAGGGACTGTCATTTGGGTTATTCAGCTGCTGTTAAAAGATGCAGTTCAGAGGCAATTTTTATGGGGATAAAAGCTGCATTGCAGGGGGTCAGAGGGGGTGTTTACTCAGTGTTATCAAGCAGTTTATGGACAGGATTTATGGTGGTTACGGGGCAGTACAGTTTGGGCAGTTATAGGCTTGGAGCAGGGGCAGTTATAGGCGTGAAGCAAGGGCTGTTATAGGAGTGAAACATGGACAGTTTGTTGAGATGATGGCGTGTTGAAAGGGCTTTGTGTTAGTGTTCCTAGAACATGCCAAGGATCTAATAAGCATATAAGGGTGTTCATAAATTCAAAATAAGTTGTGGAATTTACTTACAATGAACAGATTTGAGCTTTAAAATTTTGAGAAGAGATCTCCAAGATCCAAGCTTTAAGTGATGATTCCAACTCTTGAAGTAGTTTCCCTATCACCTTAGTTGATTTCTCCAAGTGCTAGCTTTGTTGATTTTGCCACAAAATCAAAGAGAATGGAGGAAGAAGCTCACGCCCAAAAGGAGGCTTCTAGGGTTTTTCATTTTCCAAAATGTGTTACAAGTGTGTAGAGTGAAGAGAGAGAGAAGGCTTTTTGGTTTTGTTAAAAGGTTTTACCCTTTTACCCAAAACCATGTAGTTGGGGTAATTTGGTTTCACCTAAACCAATTGGTTGGAAAGTAAGTGGTTTTGGCATAAATGCCAACTACCCTCCCAACTACCACATTAAAGTGGGCCCCAAATTTGAATTCAAAATTCAAATATCTCTACGAACATTTGCCGTGGCTCGGTTCCGTTTATTCAAATTAAACGAACTTTCATCGCTAAATAATTAAATCTAATTTAATTAAATAATGATTCCTCACAAATATATTACGAATGTCGTCTACGAATTAATTCTAAATTAATTCGTTCGTTCGTATTAAAGTCCAACTTTAATTTCGTAATGAAATCCAATTCCTATTAATATATCCGATATATTAATTTTAGCCAATACGAATAAATTAAATAGAAAAATCAAATTAACTATTAAATTTATTTTACCGATTAATTCCAAATTAATCGAGTTCTCTCTCTTCGGAACACATTTAATCCCAGATTAAATAATACCTCAATTAATCCCAGATTAATTTTCTCCATCTTAATTAATCCCAGATTAATTCTCTCTCTTAATTAATCCCAGATTAATTCTAATTTAAATCAACTGTCATCGGTGAATCTTTGGGAAGCGACCCAAGAGATCCCTGGATATGTTGGTAGTAAATACGGTTATCGGATTATCCGAATATGTGCGTACCTCGTACCACGTGCTTACCGATTTACAAGACATGGTTGGCTTCTAGCAAAGCACCGTGCCTACCCAATTCTCCAGAAATATTCTTACTAGAATATATAATCTATGTCAGGCGTAGTATACGTAGTATTGTGTCTGCCCCGTACGAAGCACATGTCGGATGTCTGGTAACTAGTCTCTATGATCGGACATACATGGCCTAGTCATTGTTAGACATTATGACCCATAGCGTCACTTTTTTGTAAATGATATTGTATTATTGTACAAAATCAACTATGTGATAATGAAATTGCCTTTTGCCGTTTGGTAAAATTATTTACTTTGATATATAATGGCAAAAGTCCATTTGATTAGTTCCGTATTGAGATGATATGAGACAGTATCAATATAAAAGGTTTAATCATTAAATATCCCTAGTCGGAGTATTATCGAGATCGGACATCGATAATGCGGAATAGACTAGTATTGCACTTGTGCGAGTTGTGATGGCACAACGGCATAGTTCTCATATATTTAAGTATTGGATACTTATGCAAGTGCGATAGGAGGTTGTGTTTTACGATGGTACGGAAAACAGCTTCGCTCTGGATAGACCCCGCGGAATCCCATTGGTAGTATGTCTGCGTGTCTATCGGAGGCCGCATCAGGGTATGTGTATATGGTCTTAACCTAAGACTTGCATCGCTAGTACTTGCGACAATTGGTAAACTTTGGTTTTGGTGGTTCGGGGCTTTAACCGGTTCTGTGTACGCCTCTTCTGGGTTTATCGGGAATCGTGTGTGTACTGGATGTGATGTCAAGATGGAAGTATCACTTCACAATATGAGATGATGTTCACACTGGATACAGAACTAGTACTCTATAAAAGGTTGCAACCGTCGGGACAATATGACCAGGTCAGGATTGTCCGATTTAAAGAGACTAGTTGTTTGATGTCGATATATGTTTCGTATGGGGCAGACACATTTCCAGCCCCAGGCCTAACATGTGATCGTCCGATACTGGATCGATGTACGCGATACTAAGGTATACTACGCTTGATAAAGATCTGATATTCCATTAAGAATATTTCTGGAGAATTGGGTAGGCATGGCGCTTTGCTAGAAGCCAACCTTGTCTTGTAAATCGGTAAAAACGTAGTACGAGGTACGTACGTGTTCGGATTATCCGACGACCGTATTTACTGCCAACATATCCGGAGATCTCTTGGGTCGCTTCCTAAAGATTCACCTATGATGTTTGATTCGAACTTTATTAATCTTCGATTAATGCGGAGAAACTTTATCTTGGATAAAATGCCTAATTAGGTGAGAGAACGATTAATTTGGAATTAATCGATAAAATAATATATATTCGATATATTAAAAGAAATTAGATTTCGAAGCGGAATTAAAATCGGATTTTAATTCGAGCAAACGAATTAATTTAGAATTAATTCGTTAGCGATGTGAATAGTAATTTCGCTAGGCGTAATTATTTAATTCACGTCGCGACGGAAATTCGTTAATTCGGAATTTGCGAAACTGAGCCCGAAAGTGTTTGCGGACACATTCGTATTTTGAAACAAGTGGGACCCGCAAATCACATCGCGAAGTCTCATCACTTGACACGACTAGTTGATGGATGTATCTAGTCACCTTTATGGGATGATACATTGTCACTATTCTCAATGTAAGTTGGTGAGGCCATTTAATGGCTTTTTGGAGGGAAAAACCTTTTCACGGTTATTGAAGGGTTTTTTATTTTACCAAAATATTTTGGTAATTGTGAATCTCATCATCATTCACGTTTTTGAAACAAAAAAAGGTGAAAAGAAAACCAAAAGGCCATTCTCCTCCTCTTCTTCTTGCTCACGCCGTGAGCTTCTTCAAGGGCAGAAAATTGTTTTTCATTTCTCCATTTTGCTAGCACAATGAGGATCAAAGGAGGTGATAGGGAAACAACCTTGGAGCTTGGAATACTAGAAGACTTGAAGCTTTTCTCCCTCTTGCTCTTGGCCGAAAGTTTCCAACCTTTGAAGACTCAAGGATTCTCTTCATCAATTTTCGTCACAAGCTTTGTAAGTATGATTCCGCCATGCTTCAAGCTTGCATGTATAAATTTGTGTATTTCTTTGGCTTATACTTTCTTGGGAACTAATTATAGAAACCAACAATGGTATCATGGAGCCATGTTTAAGCATGAAATACATTAGGGTTAATTTGGGGAAAATTGATTGAAGCATGTTCTTGTGAAATTTGATGATAAAGTATGCTTATATGTATGTTATATGATATTATACATGATCAATTTTAAGAAAAATGCATTGGATGAATTTTCCCCAAAATGGTTGCTTTGGCCGAATGGAGGTGCTTCCACTGGTTTGGATTTTTTCATGCACAAGTTCATTAGATAAATTAAGTATGATTATATGTATGATATATGATATAATACATGATCAATTTTGAGAAAAATGCATTGGATGATTTTTTCCCAAATACTGATGCTTTGACCGAATGTGGAGGTGCTTCCACTGGTTTGGATTTTTTCATGCACAAGTTCATTAGATGACTTAAGTATGATTATATGTATGATATATGATATAATACATGATCATTTTGAAAAAAATGCATTGGATAATGTTTCCCCAAAATTGTTACTTTGACCGAAAATGGAGGCCCTTGCACTGAATTAGAATTTTTTGTTTACAAGTTCATTAGATGACTTAAAACATATTCGGGACGTAGATTAGTGATTCAATCGGATTGAAAAACAAATCGAACCAAAAATTCCCTCTTGGCCGAATGCAATATGACATGTTAAAGGACTTGATTTTTTTTGTTCAAATAAATGTTGGACATGTGTTTTGAACAAGTGATGATTAAATAAATTAAATTGGTGTTTTTTGAAATATTTTGATTTAATGAATTAATCATGGTTTTACACTTTAATTAATTGAATTTTAAAATTTGGAATATTAAAATATAATTAATGGGCTTTAATGTTTAATTGGGCATTGTGGGCTTGAAATTGATTTTATGGCATTTAAGGGTGATTCCTTATTTGGGCATGGTAATTGGGTTTTGACCCACATTGACCAAAGCCCAAGCCTTTATAAATCAATTGAAGCCCATCGGACTTTAATTAAACAACATTGGATGTTAGTTGGGCTTGGAGACCCAAATAGATAAGATTTAAAATCTAAGTCTTTAAAGCACATTAAAAGTGTAAATATTTAATTTGGAATTAAATAAATTGAATTAGTATTGAATACGACTTAAATTGAATTTAACGAGTAGTTCGATATAATTAGTGAATTCGTACTCATGTACTTATTCTCAAACGAGTTGGACTCGCGCAAATCAACCATTGTTTGAACATTGGATGATCACTTAAACAAAGACTAATTAATTGGATTTGATTGGTTGTATAGCATGTCTTGATTGTGTTAGACATTATGTCCCATAGCATCACTGTTTGTAATGATATGTATTATTGTACAAAATTAACTATGTGATAATGAAATTGCCTTTTGCCGTTTTGTAATATTATTTACTTTGACTTATAAATGGCGAAAGTCCATATGATTAGTACCTGGACTGAGAATGATATGAGACAGTATCAGTCCCCAAGGTTTAATCATTAATATCCCTAGTCGTAGTATTATCGAGACTGGACATCGATAATGCGGAATAGACTAGTATTGCGCTTGTGCACGTTGTGAGGGCACGACGGCATAGTTCTCATATATTTAAGTATTGGATACTTATGCAAGTGCGATAGGAGGTTGTGTTTTACCGATGGTACGGAAAACAGCTTCGCTCTGGATAGACCCCGCGGAATCCCATTGGTAGTATGTCTGCGTGTCTATGGGAGGCCGCATCAGGGTAGGTGTATATGGTCTTAACCTGAGACTTACATCGCTAGTACTTGCGACAATCGGTAAACTTTAGTTTTGGTGGTTGGGGACCTTAACCGGTTCTGTGTACACCTCTTCTGGGTTTATCGAGAATCGTAGTGTACTGGATGTAATGTCAAGATGGAAGTATCGCTTCAGACATATGGAGGTGAGATCACGCAGGGCACAGAACTAGTACTCTATAAAAGGTTGCAACCGTCGGGACAATATGACAAGGTCAGGATTGTCCGATTTAAAGAGACTAGTTGCTTGATGTCCGATATATGTTTCGTACGGGGCAGACACATCTCCAGCCCCAGGCCTAGCATGTGACCATCCGATACTGGATCGATGTACGCAATACTACGGTATACTACGCCTGATACAGATCTTATATTCCTATAAGAATATTTCTGGAGAATTGGGTAGGCTTGGCGCTTTGCTAGAAGCCAACCTTGTCTTGTAAATCGGTAAAGACGTAGTACGAGGTACGTACGTGTTCGGATTATCCGACGACCGGATTTACTGCCAAAATATCCGGAGATCTCTTGGGTCGCTTCCTGAAGATTCACCTATGATATTTGATTCGGACTTAATTAATCTTGGATTAATTACGGAGAAACTTTATCTCGGATAAAGTGCCTAGTTTAGAGAGAGAACGATTAATTTGGAATTAATCGACAAAATTATTATATTCGATATAATAATCGAAATTCGATTTCGACGCGAAATTAAAATTAGATTTTAATTCGGGCAAACGAGTTAGTTTAAAATTAATTCGTTAGCGACGTAAATAATAATTTCGCCAGGCGCAATTATTTATTTAAATTCGGTTTAATTAACGTCGCGACGTAAGCTCGGTATTTCGGAAATATCGAACCCGAACGCGTGAGTGGACGTGGGCCCACTTTCATTGGGAAACGTGTGGGGCCCACATGACACATGTCATTACATTGCATGGTGTTAGTGTACAAAACACTCTATGGCATTGCATGGTGATAGTGTATAAAACACTCTAATTGCATTGGTGGTATAGTGTACAATTCACTCAATTGGTTTGCATGGAGTTTGAGTGTTGGACACTCTAAGCCATTGCATGGTTTGTGTCATAGATTTATTATTAATTTAATAAATTATGGCATAAATATAAATTGATTTTTGGTAAAAACAAAAAAAAAAAATCACACAATTCTCTCTTCTCTCTCAAAAATTGCCGAAACTTCACCATTGAAGGGCAAAGGAAGATTTGATCTTCCATTCTCCATTTTTGCTAGCACAAGCAAGGGATCAAAGGAGGTGATAGGGAAACCATCAAGAGCTTGGAACAAAAGCTTGGAGCTTCAAGTCTTCTTCTTCCCTTGGCCGAAACCAACCAACCAATTTGGAGCTTGGAGATTCAAAGGTTTTGTTCATCTTCTTCATCACATAACTTTGTAAGTATGATTCCGCCATGCTTCAAGTCTTTTAATATATATTCATTTTAGTATTTCATATGCTTAATCTTTGTTTGGGACCTATACAATAGAAACCAACAATGGTATCATTGAGCTAGGTTTAAGCATGAAATACTTTAGGTTAAAATTTGGGTAATATTGATTGAAGCATGTTCTTGTGAAATTTGATGATGAGTATGCTTATATGTATGTTAAATGACATTATATGAAATCAATTTTATGAAAAATGCATTGGATGATTTTTCCCCAAAATTTCTACCTTGGCCGAATGGGTTGATAAATGATTGAAGCATGTTCTTGTGAAATTTGATGAATAAGTATGCTTGCATGTATATAGAATGATATTACATGGAATCAATTTTATGAAAAATGCATTGGATGATTTTTCCCCCAAATATTCACCTTGGCCGAATGGCATGATGAAATTGATATAAGCATGTTCTTATGAAATTTGATTAATAAGTATGCTTGCATGTGTATAACATGATGTTATATGGAATCAATTTCATGAAAAATGCATTGGATGATTTTTCCCCAAATCCATGCCTTGGCCGAATGTATTACTACTTGGAGTGGTTTGATATTTTTTGTGTATAAGATCATTGGATGACTTAGAACGTGTATGGGACGTAGATTAGTAATTCAATCGGACTGAAATACAAATCGATACACAAAAAACTCACCTTGGCCGAATACATAAGACATGTAATGGAGTTGATTTTTTGTTAAAATTAATGTTGGACATTTATTTTGAACAATACATGATTAATAAATTAAATGGGTATTATTGGAATATTTGGTTTATATGTAATCTTGATATTACACTTTAATTAATTGGATTTTAATGTTTGGAATATTAAAATTTAATTAATGGGCTTTAATAATTTAATTGGGCCTTATGGGCTTGAAATTGGTTTTATGGCACTCAAGGGTGATTCCTTATTTGGGCTTGGTAATTGGGTATGACCCACATTGACCAAAGCCCAAGCCTTAATAAATCAATGAAAGCCCATTTGACTCGAATTAAATTAACATTGGATGTTAGTTGGGCTTTGAGACCCAATAGAATTGGATTTAGAATCTAAGTCTTTAAAGCACATTAAAGTGTAAACATTTAATTTGGAATTAAATAATTGAATTAGTATTGAATACGAATTAAATAAGATTTAATAAGTAGTTCGATATAATTCGCGAATTCGTACCTTGTGTACTTATTCTCAATCGAGTTAGACTCGCGCAAAATCAAACCGTTGTTTGAACATTGATGATCACTTTAACAAAGACTAATTAATTGGATTAGATTGGTTGTAAAAGCATGTCTTGTTTGAATATATATGTATGTGATGAATGAATAGTGTATATCGGATGGATATTAGAAGGGAAAGGGTAATTTTAGAAATTATTGTAAATTTGGAATTTATAAATTGGACCTGCGTGTCCAGCCTTATCTCTTTATCTCTTTGTATTCTCTTCTCACCTAATTCCCCTCAATGTAAATGAGGTTCTCTTATTGTATCATGTAATTGGGTAGAAGTAGAGAATAGTGCTAACGGGGAGAGGAAAGGGAGTGATTTGTTCTAGGAACAAGTTGTTTATATATCCATCCGCATATCACTATTATTTTACTTTACGCGCTTTATGATGTTTTAGAAGCATGCTTAAGGGTGTATGATGATGAGACCTAACAAAGATAATTAATTGGTTGCCAATTACGCAAAAATCCCTCAAACATATTAGCGATTTTCCTTCCGTGAATGATTCTTTCTCAAGATCCGAAATTGGCATTGGTTTGTTGGCCAAAGTCAAGACCTTTGTCAATTAAGGATGTGTTTGAATCATGAGAATTTTGTTAACATCGGTGTCCTGTCCAAGTTGTGATTTGTTGGCCAAAGTCAGATCACTTCTTGTCCATCGACATTGATTACGAAATTTTCCTTGTCAATGGGTCCCGCTTAACTGGAATCATTAGGTTTGTTGTGCCAAAGCCAAGGCTTAGTTGATTCAGAGGAAATGGTTAGGAAATGTATTAGATGCATTGACATATTATTAGATATATATGTTTCGGACTTGGATGTCCACCTACCGGATCTAGGAATTGGATGGGATCCATTGATCTTCGAGATCTACCTAGTTAAATCATACAACTTGTTGGCCAAAGTCAAGGTTGTGTGTTATTTAACGGGATCCTAGCCCACTAGGAAATTCGATTTCCCGAGTTCTCTACAGAGGGTTAGAAACTTGAAGAAAATAGTGGGAGGCTATTATTGAATTTGCAATTTCATTCAGATATTTAGCCTTACGCGTCTTTCAATATTATTTCGTCAATATTTTAAATAATTAGTTGGACTAATATATTGTTATTTTTATATGTAACAGTTTGACTGTACCCATAACATCGTTGACTTTATAGTTGGACTATAGTTGTCAAGATGACTGGCAAAGGTAATATCCGCGACATAATCATGGGCGATAATGTCTTCAAAGGGACAAACTTTGCCGACTGGGAAATGAACCTCAAGATAGTGCTTGGGGCTGAGAGGATACTGTATACTATTCAGAGACCTCTCCCGCCTAAACCCACTGAGCCACTGGAGCTAGAGTTATGGAAAACTCATAGTGATGATGTGACCAAGCTCAGTCAGTTATGCTAGCTGCATGACTCAGCATTTCAGACGCCAGAATAGGGACATGGATCCCTATAACATGATGGCAAGATTGCGTGATCTTCACCGCACTAACAAGCGGATGAAGAGGTACGAGCTAGTAAGGAAACTCTTCCGCTCCCGGATGACAGACGGCGCATCAGTTGAGGCCCACGGGACTCAAATGATCGCTGACATTGATGAGTTAGCCAATATGGGCATTGTCTTGGAGGCAGAGCTGACGATTGATATGATATTACAATCGCTGCCCGATACTTGGAAAAAATCATCATCAAATACAAGTTGATGGATACTGACGACACTCTCGGAGAGTTGTTGTCCGTACTGAAGGAGTCCGAAAAGGAACTCCTAAAGGGGAGCAAGCGCGAGGCGCATTATGCATCGACCTCTCATGCGCCAAGGGCCGGGCCCAAGGCAATTGGGGTGCGAGGAAGAAAAGTTTCAAGAAGAAGGGCAAAGGCAAGTTGACAGTGGCTTCTAGGAAGCCAAAGGACAAATCTCGCGACATCTGCCTCAACTGCGGCAAGAGGGGTCACTGGAAACGTGACTGCCGAATGAGCATTGTGCAGAGGGAGGATATCAAGGCTGCAAGGCCATTGCCTCTGGTATGTTTGTTATTGAGATAAATATGAATACTTCTAGTTTTAAAATTGGATTTTTGATTCTGGTTGTGGTGCTCATATTTGTACTGATGTGCAGGATCTGCATGATAGTAGGGTGCTGGCATCAGGGGAGATGGATCTACGGTTCGGAAACGGAACACCAGTTGCTGTTTGGGCCGTAGGGACTTTTGTTTTAGAACTGCCCTCAGGGCATGTACTTAAACTTTGAACTGTTATTTTGTACCTAGTTTAACTAGGAATATTATCTGTATCCTTGTTAACCCGCAGGGTTACACTTTTGTATTCAGAAACACTGGGTGTTATTTATATCTGAATGATGCAGAAATTTGCACAGCTGTTGCAAATAATGGTCTTTATATTTTGAATATAAATGAATCTCCTAAAATGACAAACAAAAGGCTCAAAAGGAGTAATCTAAAAGATGAAGCTTATATGTGGCATTGTCGTCTGGGACACATCAACAAGACTCGCATATCCACACTTTCCAAGAGTGGGTACTTGGACGAATTTGATCCCAATTATATGACGTCTGCGATTTGTCTTTTAGGCAAAATGCCTAAATCACCTTTTAGCGGTAAAGGTGAACGTGCCACAGAACTGTTAGCCTCGTTAACTGACGTATGCGGGCCCTGTTGGACAAAATGACCCATAGCGTCACTATTTGCACAGATCATTGTGTTGTTGTAGCAAATTAACTATGTAACAAGGAAATTGCACTCTCGTCATTTGTGATTAGATCACCATAGATATATAAATGAAGAGAGGTCCCTATGATTAGTTCCTGGATTGAGATGATATGAGACAGTATCAGTCCACGAAGGATTAATCATTAAATATCCCTAGCCGTAGTATTATCGAGACTGGACATCGATAATGCGGAATAGGCTAGTATTGCACTTGTGCGCGTTGTGAGGGCACAACGGCATAGTTCTCAATATATATAAGTATTGGATACTTGTGCAAGTGCGATAGGAGGTCGTGTTTCACCGATGGTACGGGAAACAGCTTCGCTCTGGATAGACCCTTCGGAATCCCATTGGTATTATGACTAGGTGTCTATGGGAGGCCGAAATCAAGGTAGGTGTGTATAGTCTTAACCTGAGACTTACATCGCTAATACTTACGACAATCGGTAAACTTTGGTTTTGGTGGTTGGGGGATCTTAACTGGTTCTGTGTTCACCACTTCTGGGTTTATCAGAGAGTCGTAGTGTATTGGATGTGATGTCGAGACGGAAGTATCACTCCAGTCATAATGGAGATGATGTCACGCAGGATACGGTATTAGTGCTCTTTTAGTGATGCGCATCCAATCGGGATATTATGACCAGGTCATGAATATCCGATTATAGAGACTAGTTACCAGACATCCGATATGTGTTTCGGACGGGCAGACACTTATCCAGCCCCAGCCCTAGCACGTGACCATCCGATACTGGGCCGATATGCACAATACATTTGTATACTACGCTTGATACAGATCTAGATATTCTTTGATGAATATGTCTGGAGAACCTGGGCAGACTTGGTGCTTTGCTAGGAGTCGACCTTGTCTCGTAAATCGGTAGAACGTAGTACTTGGTACGTACGTGATTCGGATACTCCGACGACCGTATTTACTGCCAGATTATCCGGAGATCTCATGGGTCGCTTCCCGATAATCCACCGATGACGCACAACTCGCACTCTTGAATAATCTGGGATTATAATAGAAGAGAGAGAAAATTAATCTAGGATTAATAACGGAGATATTTTATCCGGGATAAAATATCGTCTAAAGAGAGAGAACGATTAATTCGGAATTAATCGATGAATTAATATATTCGATATATTATACGAAATTAGATTTCGACGCGTAATTAAAATTAGATTTTAATTCGGGCAAACGAGTTAGTTTGGAATTAATTCGTTAGCGACGTCAAATTATTCGATTGAATTAACGTCGCGTCGTAAGCTCGGTATTTCGGAAATATCGAACCCGAACGCGTGAGTGCACGTGGGCCCACTTTCATTGGGAAACGTGTGGGGCCCACATGACACATGTCAAGATATGCATTAACTATGACACATGTCATATTATGCTTATTTGACACTCTAATGCTTTGCATGGAGATTGTGTACATTGCACTCAATGGTAATGCATGGAAATGAAGTGTTTGACACTCTAAGCCTTTGCATGAATTTGTGTCATATGTTTATTATTAATTTAATGAATTATGGAATAAATATAAATTGATTTTTGGTAAATCATTTTAATTAAAAAAACCATTACACAACACAAAACTTCTTCTCTCTCAAATTCTCTCTTCCTCTCACGGCAATGGTGGCCATTTCTTCACTGGTTTTGAACCAGTTTGGGCGTGAGCTAAAGGGAAGCAAGAGTGGTTTCTCATGGTGAGAAATCAAGTGCTAGCACACTTACAAGTCTTGCGAAGGTGGTAGGGAGGTTCCCCCATGAGCCGGGATCCATCCGACGAAGCTAGGAGCTCCATTTCTTCACTTAATTTTCTGTTTTTGTAGGCAGTGGACTGCTGCAGTGAGCTCTCAAAGGCAGTACGTTTTTGGGCTTGATTCATCTTCAAATCGACATAACCGATCAATGTGAGTATTCCGCTACCTCCGTTGATGTATTCATGCATGTTTCATGTCTTGTTATTGATCTTGGGACCTTAGATTTAACCAACAATGGCATCATGAGCTAAAGTTGCAAGCATGAAATTTGTAGGGCTTACAAATTTGGGTAAATGTTTGTTGAGCATGATTTGAATGAATTGAATGTTTGAGTATGCTTATAACATGTTTAAATTCATTTTGGTTGGACTAATTTGATGAAAAATGATTTGGAATTATTTTCCCCAAATTATATGCCTTGGCCGAATACATTATTGATTTTGAATCAT
>SKCR01008796.1:0-34452 GCA_019454045.1 Zanthoxylum bungeanum | reverse complement strand
TCACTAATTATCAACTAGTATTAATTAGGTTTGGTTTTAGCCGTACATAATCTAAATAAATTAAATACTAGTGTAATAGAAATCTTAAACTATAAAATAGTGAGTAGGAGAGAGATATATGACAATATATCCCGCGATCTCTACTGTTAGTTCGAAAACGTGAGATTCAAAATGCGTCTCGAGACGACTTTATTTTTGTCCCCTTACTGTAATACCCATGGTCTAGTTAACTTAAATTTATCTTTGGGAAATTTTTTTTTTTGCTAGCCAATTAAAATAGATAAGTACAAAAAAAAAAAAAAAAAAAGAAAAGAAAAGAAAAGAAAGAAATAAAGAAAGAAGAAAAAAACAAACATAATGGGCATGAGGCCCATTATTTTGTAAATGGATGTAGTGAGGCCCATTTTCAAGATAAGTCTAGTATAGGGGTGTTCATAGGGTCGGGTTAACTCGTGACCCGACCCGACCCGCGCGGGTTCAAATTTTTTTTTGCAAAATTTCAACCCGACCCGACCCCAAATTTTTTTCGGTTGGACAACAGGTTTGATACTAAAACCCGACCCGACCCGACCCTAAAATAATTTTATTATTTTTCTAAAATTTTTATTATTTTCTACAATTTTTATTATATTTCTAAAATTTATATTAATTTTTTAAAATTTTTACTATTATTTAATTTGTTATATTAATTTTTTGTATTAAAACTTTATATATATGATAATTTTTGGGATATAAAATAACTAATATTTATATTTCAAAATAATTAATTCATTAAAAAAAATATAATTTTTTCAAAAACATTGTTTAGCCGAGAAATAGCTTAATTATGTTAGCACATAAACTTGCAAAATCCATCAAACAGAGAAAAAAACAAGATAAGGTATTTAGAAGAACAAAAGAAATTGAATCATCACGTCCTAATCAATAATTCATCAAAATATGGAGTTGAAAACGGAAGTCAGTATCAATGTTGATAATACTACCACGACACCACTTACAGATTTAAAAGTAAGAAGACAGGCCATATCAAATATGTTTAATACATGTTATGTCAGTAAATGAAAACAAATACAGCTTATTTGGATAAATAAATTCTCAAGGTTAAACAATTCTCAAGGTGTTGTAATAATACCCTCTCCTGAAGCTGTGAATAGATATTAACCGCATCACATGTATGAAGTACTTTTATTGAACTATCACGGTGATAATTTTTGATTTATTTATTATTTTTATTTCATTTGTTTATTATCTTTGTTCTATTAAAATTTTATATTTATAATAATTTTTGAGACATAAAATAATAAATATTTGTATTTCAAAATAATTAATTCATTAAAAAAATTATTTTTTTACCGACCCGACCCGACCGATCCGCGACCCAAACATCTCGTATCCCAACCCGATCGGATCTAACAAAATTTTAAAAAAACCCAACCCAACCATACCCGTGAACACCCGTCATAAGTCTAGATTATCTAGACTTTTCCTTATTTCTTCATTTTTTTCTTCACTCCACCCCCATCAGCACTCCTCCTTCTGCGTTTTTTTTTTTTTTTTTTTTTGCTTTTCTTTCTCCTTCTCTTTGCGATACACCTGAGCATTTCTAACCCTAATCACGCCAATGTCTCCATTATCTAGCTTCCAGAATTTTTTCCCAAATTGATCCCCTAGATTGATGAAGTATTCTATTTGATAAAGGAAGCAAAGGAAAACGAATCCCTAAATCTCCCCCCCCCCTGCCGATGTTACTACAATTTGGGGATATTGGTTTCAGATTTTTTTTGTAGGCAAGAAGATTTATTAAATACTTTATTTGATTAATTAGTTTAGCCAATTTACTTGATTTTATTGTTTAGGCTTTAGTGTGAGTTGATTTTGGGGTTGTTAAGAACTTTGGAGAGGATGTATAAATTAATAAATCTTTGTTGGTTTCTTACTTGTTTTGAGCATAATGTGATGTGGGTGAGTTGATTGTAGAAGAATTTTTGAGAGGGTGTGGCCAATGAGTTCGGCCAAGATGATATTTGGGTTTGAATTTCTTTTCTGGTCTGGTGGCTGTGACGATAAGATTAGTGAAAATGTTGTAGTAGATTGGTTAGTGGCTACCTAAAATGAGGCGAAGTTAAAGTGTTGGGGTGATGTGTGAAGTTGAAGGGTAGGATAAGGGGACTGTTTTGGGTCCCTGAAATGGCGTACTGAGAAGGGTTGTTTTGGGCCCAAATGCCGTGAGCTAGAGGGGGCTGTACCGTGAACATCAGAGGGGATGAACTGCCAGCTGAACCGTGAGCTAAGGAGCGCAAAATATGCCCTGTGACACAATGAGCAGAGAGAGCTGTTTTGATTTGAAAGAGTTAGAATTGCGATGATATTTTTATGAGTGAAGTGCAAAAGTTAATTGTCGGAGAAGTAACTTTAATTTGGAATAAATAAAATTGAAAAAAAAAAGATATCATGATTACCCTACATTCAAATTGTGTTGTATTTTCTTTTGCTTCAGAAAATCAAATCTAGAATCTTACCTATCATTGTTTAATTGTAGATCGATAGCTAGATCAACCGCCTACCTCTTAGTAATTCTCGCAACTTGTCACTGTGAGTAGATGCCTCACCTTATGTTTTCCTTGTTTAAGTTTTAAAGGTTTTAATGTTTAAAGTTATGATTTGATTAAGTTTTGTTTGATAATAAAAAATGCATATGAATAAATGTTTCCGTCTCAATGCTTGTTCAATGTTATTATGATTTTTGAATTATCTATATGTTTCCGCTAAGATGCTTGATTGATGTTATGTTTCCGTCCTGACGCTTTTTGCATGTTTTTATGTTTTTACGACTCATCATATGTTTCCGCCGGGGTGCTTGTATAGGGTCTCGTCCATCAGAAATGGATTGACTCACTACCTTGTCGATAATGGATTATTCATTCATCGCTCAATCTACGCGGGCGACTTGGGAGTGGAGCGCTTGTTATGTTCTTGACGACGCATGCATGAAATCGTTTTATAAATATGTTTTAGATTTCTGTTATGATTTGCTTTCTTTTGGTATCTACTCACTGAGCCCACAAGACTCATCCCCCCAGTTTATTCATGATTGCATGCTTCCATTATTTTATCGCAATCTATACTTTTGGCGAAGATGATGCCCGAATGACATATATTATTTTGTAAAGTCACCATGAGTTATTCTTTTGGGCTTTAGAATGTTGGGATTATTAGTCATATGGGGTAGATGTAATAGCAAAGTTTGTCATATTTGGTTATACTATATTATATGAGATGCGATGTTGTGAGCATGCAGCCCTTGAGTGTTTACTTTGATTTGGATGTGTTGTGAGTGGCCTGATGCCATGTAATGTGTCTGATGTTATGTTTGAGTTGTCTTGATGCTGGATTTTGGTATAGGTTGTCTAGTTTTAGGACGGGTCGTGTCCTTTTTTTAAAAAAAAAAATTTGAGGCTTATGGAGACGGGTTAACCTTGTCTCCTGCTGGTAGTATCTTACCTCTGGTGGGGTGTTACACTTATGAGTGATGTCCATTTTTGGTCAATATCAAGTTTGGATTCCGAGATGATAAGAACTATAGATGTATCTGGTGAACTGACCTACCCTACGACGGTACTTCACTAGTTAAGTCCAAGGGTTCCGAAACAACGGGTTACCTCACAAATGAATGATTAAATGTTAATTGAAATTTCTTGATCAAATCATACAGTGTTTGGTTAATATAGGAATAAGAGTCATTCCCGCATCTATTAATCAATTGAGATTGTCTCGATCTATCATGCAAATACTTGACCTACCTTACGATGACACTTATTTATGGAATGATAGATTTTCATGGCATAGTAATTATTTTTAGGTTTCCGATTCATTTTACATGGTCCATGCATCATTTTAATCTTATTCCAAAACGTCTGTGATGATTTTAATACGCGATGAATGAAATTTTTGAATGCATGTTTATTATCTTAAAATTTATCAACCATTTTTCTCTCGATATTTTCTAACTTGCTAACGATTAATATACGAGAGAAAGTTACGTTAAAAGAAAAGTAACATGAAATCTGTCTTGGTCTTTTGATAACCTATATTTGTCCTGAAGGAGGAGTGTCCTCTAGAGCCAAGCTGTATATGATACTTACCAAATACAGGTATGGCTAATGAGAAGACTCACTGCTACTTGCTAATAAGGATGTCTGATGCTCTTGCTACAAAACATGAACCAATGGCTACAACATCCATGATGATGTAGTCATTGCAGGACATGTTCGGGTATCATTTGGAGCGGTAACGTCATGAGGCATTGGTCTCAGTGATGACCACGAAGATGAATGAGAGGACATCCATCCAAAAGAACGTCTTGAGGATGATGACCCACTTCAATGCGGCCGCCCATACTCAGGTGACCATGATAATGGGATCTCTAGCAACTTTGTTGTGAACAAGTTGATTTTCACTTTTACATAATTGTTGTATATGCTCACCTCTTTGGAGTCCATGCTGATGGATCCTCGTAAGCCTAGTGGAGAGGCAAGGGTTGCAGAGTCTTTCAAAACTGCAAAGAAAGAAAGAAACACTACTAAGGCTAAGGTTTCAGCTACTTGATAAATGGAAAGACCTTGTTGAAGGTAACTTTACCATGACAGCCAGGACAAAGGATGTTGTTTCAGTAAAAACAGTGGGCGTTATCAGTTTTCAATCTTCAAATAAAAGTTATTTGAATTTAAACAAATTTTTGTTTATTCATGTTTTGTCGCAGAAATTTGATTTATGTTTCAAAACTATTGCATGATGGTTTCCATTTTATTTAATAATAATAGTTATTATTTCAACAATGGATTACCTATATGTAAAGGAAACTAGGAGATAACTTGTTTGTGTTAAGATTGTTAACACATAACTCACTACTGAATACTGAGATGTTTAAGGTTGACAAAACTAAAACTAAACGGCAAATGATTTCTCTTAATAACACAAATCTGTGGCATGTCAGACTTGACCATATTTAGCTTGACAAAATAAACTTATTAGTAGAAAGTGGATCTTTAAGTCAGTTAAAGGCTGCAACTTACCAGTCCATGCACTACAAGAATTAGACCATTTAGCGTCGAATTATTTCGACGCCATAAGTGAAGGTTTCGACGCAAAAGACATTTACCGTCGAAAAAATTAGACGCAAAAAATGGACGATAAATGTCGACGCCAATCACTTTTAGCGTCGAAATAATTAAATGCGACGCTAAAAAACAGTATTCTGCGTCCAATTTTTTTCGACGCTAAAGTAAATTGTCCGACGCTATATGTTATATTTGGCGACGAAATAATTCGACGCAAAAATCCAAACTTTTAGTGTCGAAAAGTGTCGACGCTAAAGTATATTAAAAAAGTATTATATGTAAGCTTACAATGACCATTTTGTTACTATTAGCGTCGAAATATTCGACGCTAAAAGTGACTTTTAGCGTCGAAACTTGTCGACGCTAACGTATATTAAAAAAGTATTATATGTACGTTTACAGCGGCCATTTTTGATACTATTAGCGTCGAAATATTCGACGCTAAAAGTAAAAATTTATTTTTTTAAAAATTAGTAATTTACTTATTTTTTGGTCTAAAATATTTAATTTAGTTGAAAAAAATTGTAATTAATAACAAAATGACGAAATATTATATTGAAATTTGTTTTAGAAAAAAGAAATATTATATTAAATCTATTTGTTCAAAATGTTTATACAAAACCAAATATAAATTAATTGCTACTGTGATGGGGGAACGCTCTAGCCCGATGCACCCTGACTCATTGAGGCCTCGAACATCTGACGGAAAACCTGCATTTGCTGTTCCAACTGCTCCATCTTCTTCTCGTGGTCCACCATCTTTTTCTCTCCGTCTCGGGTGCTGGCTAGCTCGTCTTTGGTGGTGACTAACTCGTCTCGAAGAGAGACATTGTCCGAATTACCACTATTGCGTGCAGATGACGTTGGCTTCTTATGAGTGCCAAGGCCAACGTTGTAAGCTGTCTGATTCTTGAAAACCAATTGCGACAGCTGCTCATCTGGTATGGGGTCGGACCCTGTCTCCTGAGTTTGATGTTGGAGTTCCATCATTTCGTTATGTTTCAAAAAATAAGTTAATATT
This sequence comes from Zanthoxylum bungeanum, assembly GCA_019454045.1. Classification (NCBI taxonomy): domain Eukaryota; kingdom Viridiplantae; phylum Streptophyta; class Magnoliopsida; order Sapindales; family Rutaceae; genus Zanthoxylum; species Zanthoxylum bungeanum. Next base: position 28,314 of record SKCR01008796.1, on the reverse strand, counting down.
AGAATTTGAGAAAAAAACTAACATATAATATTAATTATTTTATTTTAAAAATTGAAACTTACATAGCAGCGTTCAGCTTCTTCATTTATCCATTTGTTCTTCTCATTGTAATACGTCACACGAAAAAAATCTGGAAATGATTGCACCTCACCTGTGCTACTCTCTGTTATAAACAGAAAATAAATTCAATATTATTCCACATTAGTAAAAACAATTAACTGTTAAATTTTACGTTAGGATATATTTACCTCAGAATGTTCGGCACGATGTTGGATAAATGGCTTCGAACCTCCACGGTGGTTAAAACGCAAGTGACTTCGATTTTCCGCATTTGTGTGACATTTATCCTGGATTTACCAACACTGTAAGTACCGAAAACAAAACCAATTATAAACTTCCGTTTATTTCAAAATTTACCTCGTGTTTTTTGCTAGACCAAAGCTCACATAAGAATGTCCAATCTTGTTCCTCTATAAAATCAGGCTTGTGTTGTGGAACATTTGAAGGTCCATGTTCGTCGAATATTGGTTTCAGGACTTTTGTTCTATAATCTTTATAACTTTTCCCCATGTGGTAGTCAAGATATTGTTGGACATTCACTTTGGTCAGATCGAAGTCGAACCATTCCTACATGCAAATTCGAGTGAAAATAAGTATAAAATCAAAATGTTAAATAACAAACACTATTGAAAACTTACAAGAAGCGAAGGGAATAGCTGGTTCATTTTCGTCTCCCACGGTATCTTTCTCCAAGATACGTAGTTTTGGGGAGCTTCATATCGAGCTATAGCTCCTATGGTTGTATTAAACGCTGAATTATGTTCTCCGACTTGAGTGTGTCTATCATCTGATATCTCTATCCGGATACGGCCGTGAGCCTTAACGTACTTAGCTAACCCCAGGCCACGGGGCGTCCTCGACCCTTCACTGTACTGGACTCACCTGTGCTAGCAGATGATTCACCAGGGCCAACTGGCCTTGCTGATGTAGATGAAGTCGCGTTAGCCCGTTTGCGATTGCCCGGTGCCATCTGCAAAAACCCGTCGCATTAGCATAATCAATTTCATCGTCATCATCAAAGTAGCATCATCATCAAATTAAGATTCATCATCAACAACCATCATCTTTATGAAAGCATCTCGTTTTAGTTGAATTGTAAAATCCATGACCAAAACTTTTAAATGCAATTCATTGCGAATTCTAAGATCTTGTAGGTCCAATCTAGCATTTACAGTGTCTTTTGTCTTACCCGGAATATTGAATAGTGTACCCACTAAACTCTCACAAATATTTTTCTCTATATGCATTACATCCAAATTATGTCGCAAACTCAGAGTCCCCCAATATTCTAACTCAAAGAAAATACTATTTCCTGTCCAATTCAACTCTTCAGGTAACCGTTTTCGATTTTTATCTCTATTATTAGGATGTTTACTTGGTGTGCTGTCTCTGAGATGTTGATGTTGGCAAAGTATGTCAAATGCAGACAATCGACTGGGCATACTCTGAGGTTCATGTTGCCCGTTAAATAATTTACTCCTCCGCCAAGGATGACTCGACTCAAGAAATCTCCTGTGCCCCGTGTATCCGATTTTATTTCGTAATCGTTGCGAAGGTGTATGACCCGCACAAACTGGACATACTATGTATCCTTTAGTGCTCCATCCAGATAATGAACCATAGGCTGGAAAATCATTAATGGTCCATAATAATGCGGCATGCATCTGAAAATACTGCTCTGAAGCTGCATCATAGGTATGCACACCCAAATTCCATAATGTTTGTAACTCCTCGATCAATGGTCTCAAGTAAATATTTATATCTTTACCAGGTGAACGTGGACCAGGGATAAACAATGACATAAACATGAACGGATCCTTCATACATTTCCATGGAGGTAAGTTATATGGAATGACAATAACGGGCCAGATGCTATAAGAGTTGTACATATTCCTAAATGGGTTAAAACCATCAGAGGTAAGACCTAATTACCTGACATGACATACAGGGGTCCTCAACGAAACGGGGGTACATGTCATCAAATTCCTTCCATTCGGTTCCGTCCGCAGGATGTCTAAGTATGCCCTCCGCACCGATCCTCTTTTCATGATGCCACATCATATCAGTCGCTGTGTGTCGTGACATGAACAATCTCTGCAGCCTGGGCGTTAAAGGGAAATATCGCAATATCTTTTGAGGCATTTTCTTCCCCATACCACGGACTTTGTACCGACTTTCACCACATATCGGACAATGTTCAAGTGATTCATACTCGGCACGAAATAATACACAATCAAACTTACAAGCATGAATGGATTCATACCCCATTCCCAGATCACGCAACATTTTCTTTGCCTCGTAGTACGACTTAGGCAATTCGCTTCCAACCGTAACATTTGGGCCAGTAACTCTAACATCATATTGATACTTTTGTTGGTCATTCTGTTGATCACTTTAATGTGTAATAATTTCACAACGAAATTCAAGATCGACATTCCAGCACCTTCGAATGGAATTTTTTTTGCCTCATCAAGTAGGTCACTAAATAAATTTTGATCATTTCCACTTAACACTGGCATGTCACAACTAACACTACGACCAAGTTGTGGACCTTGTAAGTCATGCAAAATATCGGTGATCTCATCGTTTGCAGGATTATGTTTTAAACGCTAATCTTTCAGTTATCTTGATTCCAATAGTCCAACTATCCAATCAACGATTTCAGGTACAATCGAATATAATGATTTCTATAGTCTAACTATATAATCAACTACTATTTGATTGGTTAAATTCAAATATATTGATTGCTATAATCCAATTATATAATCAACTATAAATGAAGTAGTTTGAATACAGTCCAACTGTTAAATTAAAATAACAATTGAATATTAGTCCAACTAATATATATAATATTTTTAATGACGAAAAATGAAATTAGCGCGTGTTGGCAAGTAGTTAAACGAAATTGCAAATTTAACACTTGTCTCCCACTATTTTTCGGCGAGCCTCTAACCCTTTGTGGAGTACTCGGGAAACCTAGTTTCCTAGTGGGCTAGGATCCCGTTAAATAACACACAACCTTGACTTTGGCCAACAAATTGTATGAAACTTAACTAGGTAGATCTCTAAGATCAATTGGATCCCATCCAATTCCTAGATCCAGTAGGTGGACATCCAAGTCCGAAACATATATCCAATATATGCCAATATATCTGATATATTCCCTAACCTTTTTCCTCTGAATCAACTAAGTCTTGGCTTTGGCTCAACAAGCTTAATGAAATCAGTTAAGCGTGACCCATTGATAGTGGGAAAGCTTCGTAATCGAGGCCGATGAACAAGAAGTGACCTTGACTTTGGCCAACAAATCACAACTTGCCCAAGGCGTACGATATGGAACAAAGCCTTCATGATTCAAACACATCCGCGATGGACAAAGGTCTTGACTTTGGCCAACAAACCAATGTCAATCTTGGATCTTGAGAGAGAATCACTCAATGGAAGGAAAAACGCTTAATATAAAATGAGGGTTTTTGTCGCGATTTGGCAACCAATTTATTATCTTTAATTAGGTATCGTCATACACTCTTAAGCATGCATTCTAAAAGCATAATAAGGCGCGATAAAATTAATAATGATATGCGGATGGATATACAACAAATTTGTTCCTAGAACAAATCTCTTTATTTCTCTCTCTCCCGCTAGCACTATTCATACTTCTACCCAATTACATAATACTTCTAAAGAAACCTCATTTATATTGAGGGGAATTAGTGAGAAGAGAAACAATGAGAAAAGAAGAAATATGCTGGACACGCATGTCCAATTTAATAAATTCTAATTTATTACAACAATTTCCAAAATTGCCCTCACCCATCTAATATCCATCCGATATACATTATTCATACATACATCCAAGTATTCACACAAAATATGTTATCAATCAATCTAATCCAATTAATTAATCTTTGATTAGTGACCATCCAATGTTCAAACAGCGATTGATTTGCGCGAGTCCAACTCGTTTAAGAATAAATACTTAAAGTAAGTATTCCTGAATTATATCGAACTACAATTTTAAATCCAATTAAATTGTATCCAATACTAATTAATATTTAATTCCAAATTAAATAATTACACTTATTAATGTGCCTTTTAGACTTAGATTCTAAATCCAATCTTAATGGGTCTCAAAGGCCCAATTAACATCTAATGTCAATTTATTTAAAGTTCAATGGGCTTTTAATTAATTTCATAAGGCATGGACTTTGGCAACCAAAGCCCAATAAGGATTCACCATTTGCCATAAAATTAATTTTGGCCCATTATGCCCAATTAAATATTTTAAAGGCCCAATTATCATATTTGGACTTTATGGAAATGGTTTTAGACCCTATTGGATCCAACCAATTATCCTAAACCAAACTTGGTCCAACTAGGCCCATTAAGCCCAAATACAATAAATTAAATTAACTTATTATTCCAAATTACAAATTAATTCAATTCAAGTGTAATTACCAAATTTTAATTAATTAATCTAATGCTTCCAAAACACTAATTAATTCAATTAATCATGCTCTACATTTCCAATTCATGTCCAACACAAATTGAAGCAAAATCAATCTAAAACATGCTTCAAACTCACGGCATTCATGGCATTTTTATATCCAATTTTGATTTCAATCCAATTAAATCACAAATCAATATATAAGATTTGTTTCATGCTTTAAACATATCTAATTGTCTAAAATCAAAAAATCACCATGAACACCCGGGGGTATACATTCGGCCATGTCATAAGGATTTGGGGATTTTTGATCTAATCAATTTATCACAAATCCAACAATGCAAAAATCCAATTCAACATTATATAAACATAACCCAACAACTAATTTAGGAAAATCAAGCTCCAAGCACAAAATTCCCAAATTAAAGTTTAGAACCCTAGATTTTCAAATCAAGCTTAGATCGCTCTGATACCATTGTTAGTGTTCCTAGAACATGCCAAGATCGTCTAAGAGTGATTTGTGTGTGAATAAATCAAAGAGAGTTTCGAAAATACTCACATTGATCGGATGGGTTCAAAACTTTTTATGCATTTCGATGGAAGCTCAAAGTCATTCTTGAGTGTTTCCAACACTTGGGTGAGTTTCCCTATCACATTGATTCATTCCTTTAAGTGCTAGCTTGGAATAAAATGAAAGAAAAAAAATTTCTCCTCCAATGAAATAAAGTTTCGGCCATGGTGGTAGAAGGAGAGAAGATGAAGTTTTCTTTGTATTTTTTTTAAAACATAATACCCAAGTCAAAGTCACTTAAATTTTGTATATCATTTTCCAAAAAGAAATACAAAGTGTGTTGGACAAGTTTCCAACAAAACCCATCAATCATTTCTATCACCAAAATGTGACTTATGATGTAAGTTGGTGGGACCCACTTTAAATTCAAAATTCAAGTGGGCTTACTCAACACACTTCGGGCTCGGTTTCGTTTAATCCGATTAAACGAATTTTTCGTCGCAACGTAATTAAATCTAATTTAATTAAATAATAATGCCTAGCAAAATTATTACGGAAGTCGCTCGCGAATTAATTCCAAATTAATTCGTTCGCTTGAATTAAAATTCAATTTTAATTCCGCATTGAAATCTAATTTCAATTAATATATCAAATATATTATTTTAGCCCAATTAAATAAATTAAATAGTAAAATCTAATTTCACTATTAAATTTACTTTACCGATTAATTCTAAATTAATCACGTTCTCTCTTCTCAGCGAATTTAATCTCAGATAAATTCTCGTCGTAATTAATCCCAAATTAATTATTTCTATTTTAATTAATCCCAGATTAATTTATTGCCGTAATTAATCCCAGATTAATTTTTTCTTTCATAATTAATCCCAGATTAATTTCTGTTCGAGTCAAATCTCAATGGTGAATCTTCGGGAAGCAACCCAATAGATCCCTGGATATGTTGGAAGTAAATACGGTCATCGGACTATCCGAATATGTGCGTACCCGATACCACGTTCTTACCGATTTACAAGACATAGTTGGCTTCTAGCAAAGTACAGTGCCTACCCAATTCTCCAGAAATATTCTTTAAAAGAATATGTAATCTTTGTCAGGCGTAGCATACGTAGTATTGCGTATTACGATCCAGTATCGGAATGTCACATGCTAGGCCGAGGCTGGAATTGTGTCTGCCCCGTACGAAGCATATATCGGATCTCTGGTAACTAGTCTCTATAATCGGATAATCATGACCTTGTCATATTATCGCGATAGCTGCAGTATACAAGAGTACCAGTTCTGTATCATGCGTGATCATCATCTCCATATGACTGAAGTGATACTTCCATTTTGACATCACATCCAATACACTACGATTCTCAGTATACCCAGAAGAGGCGTACACAGAACCTATTAAAGCCCCGGACGACCAAAATCAAAGTATACTGATTGTCGCAAGTATTAGCGATGCAAGTCTCAGGTTAAGACCAAATACACATAGCCATACTACTAATGGGATTCCGATGGGTCTATCCAGAGCGAAACTGTTTCTGTACCATCGGTAAACAGAACCTCCTATTACACTTGCATGAGTATCCAATACCCAAATATATGAGAACTATGCCGTTACGCTTACATAACACGCACACGTGTAATACTAGCCTATTTCACATTATCGATGTCCAGTCTCGATAATACTACGACTAGAGATATTTAATGATTAAACTTTACGTGGATTAATACTATCTCATATCTTATTAATCTGGTACTAATCATATGGACTTTTATCATTCATATATCCAGGTAATCCAATTACAAATGATAAAAGAGCAATTTCCTTTGTCACATAGTTAATTTGTACAACAACACCATGTTCTGTACAAATAGTGATGCTATGGGTCATAATTGTCCAACAGAGACTATAAATGAATTCTTTTATATTATAAGAAGAGATCAAATTGTTTGTATTTCTTGAGGAAGAATATATGAGAGAATTCAATACTCGCAATGAATTGGTACTCGATGAGTTACTTTTCTGCTTAGACCAATACATGATCAATAACTGTTGTTGACAATTACAATAACGTAACACATTTTTCACCTCCAATAATGATGTAGATGATATATTGATCTATCGTAGTGCAATGGATAATCTTGATATAATGGAATAGTTCAATTCCATGAATCTCGAGATGGAGTCTGTGTACTTTAACTCAGTCTGGGATCTTGTAGGTCAACCTTATAGGGTAAAACCTATAGGTTGCAAGTGGGTCTACAAGAAGAAAATATGAGTAGATGGGAAGGTACAGACCTTCAAACCTATGCTAGTGGCCAAAGGTTATACCTAGTAAGAGGAAGTCGACTATGAAGAGGTTTTCTCGCCAATAGCCATGCTTAGATCTATTCGCACTCTTCTATCCACTGCCACATAATATGAATATGAGAAATGACAGATGGGCTTCAAGATAACATTCTTGAATGCGTGTCTTGATGAGAGCATCTATACGGTGCAACCAAAGAGATTCGTTGTCTAAGGTGACCGGTGCTTACACACACGCGTATAACGCAAGCGCACATATCGTTCAAGTAGTATAAAAAGTATCGATCCCACGAGGACTTAATACCTAAGCTATTAATTTTATGGTCAAATGATTACTAGTATCTAACAGGTGTTTGATAGATTTGAAAAGGTGACGATTCTAATTTTAAAAATAAGTAAATAAAATTGTTTGAAAGTAGGTTTAAGAAAGTTCACTATTAAAAACTATCTAGGTTGTGATTTCTTCCAATATCATTTTAAAGATGAAGTGGTTATCTTATAGTTGGATAAAATATTGATTTATTAACCTGGAACACTAAATTATGTAAAAGCCTCTTTCGATGGTCAACTACAAATATCTAGTATAACCCAATTGAACCATATGTCTATGTCAACCAAATTACCTGGATTATTAAGATTAAGTTCGAATTATGGCTACCCTCGCCCGACAGGTATATTCCTATCCTGTAAGGAATTCTATTAAAGGGTTATCTATCCTCAAGGAAGATCGTGGGCTATTGAGTCTAAGGTCTTAAACTTAAAATCCCTATGTCTAGTTCATTTTAAGTTTACCAGTTCAATTTTATTAATGGACAGTTAATAAAAAGCATTAAAATTAAGACTCAATAAATAAACTTTTATATTACCCAAACTATAATTTAACCCCTTATAAACCGATGATATTAGATTTCATCACAACCCTAGATAATTGGCTTAGTTACGACACATATTTACGGGTAGTAAAAATTTAAATAAAATAAAAGACATAAAGTAAATTCTGAAAATTAATACTGAAAAGTAAATTGCTGAAAAGTAAAAAAAAGTAAAAAGTAAAAGTAAAAAGTAAAAAGTAAAAAGTAAAAAAAAATAAAAGTAAATTACTGAAAGTAAATTGCTGAAAAGTAAATTACTGAAATTAAATAAAGTAAAAAGTAAAATAAAAGAAAATGCTGGGGTTAGAGGATCAACTTTTATTACTACTATTTTAGATATCTCCCTTAATATAATATTAACTTTGCGTGATAATTACCAACCAGCCATATAGGCGGTATCCTGATTAAGTCAAATTAATAATTAATTACCAACCGACCAACCAGGCGGTATCCATACTTAGTCAGGTTAAAACCAATTTATAATTAATTTCCAACCGGTCAATATAGCGGTATCCTCATTAAGTCAAATTTTAAATAGTTTATATTTTATATTTAAGGGAGATTAATCTAAATAGCAATAATAAAAGCTTTACCTTTTACCCCAGCAAATGGGAGTTACCTCCTCATTGCTTGAAAAATAAAAACTGCAAAAGTAAAGAAAGAAAAGGTTTGTGCGTAAAAGTAAATTGCGGAAAGTAAAAACTGAAAAGTAAAGAAAAGAAAGTGCGAAAGCGGAAATTAATTACTGGAAGCTGTAAATAAATAAACAAGATACAATCTTCTTATTTATTCATTAGGAATTTCAAAAAGAAGAAAGTATGAATTTTACAAATGAAATGGTTGGTATTTATAGGCAAAATTTTGCCTATATCAAATCATCCATAAAATTCTCCACCAAATCCATTATTAATTTCTCCACTAATTACTCCACCAAATCCATAATTTCTCCTCTAATTGCTTATCTTGTTTGGTGTTGATTTGATAATTTTTATTAATTATTTATTAATTTATATTTTGCTTTGAAAATGATTGATAATGACTTTAATAATTACACATCACACACTTCTAGATGGTTCATCAATTTTGGTCATTAATCTTCAGAATTCGAAAATATTTTCTCTTTCAACGTTGTAGATCTTTGAGTCTTCTTTAATCTGGCACTTGAATCAGCTCAATCTGATATCTGAGTAAAACGTTATGCTCAAAATACGACAGATGCGCAAAACTGGAATTCCCGAAACTGCACTTCGTGAAAACGCCCTTTCAAGTTTCCAATCTCCAAAATTAATATATCAAGTCCAATAAATCCCCTTATTTGACCCATATTTCATCCTAAATGATTTTATTGAGACCGATATTATTTTATCTGCAAAATAAACTAAAACACATCAAAACGTTCATCAAACCCGAGAAACTAAACAAAATATTAAGTTAAAGGGGCGGTAAATATTGATATATTTTCCGCTCATCACACCCTCAAACCTAACATTTTGCTAGTCCTCGAGCAAAACAACAAAATAAAAATAAAATTAAACTAAGCCACTTTCGTAGGGATCACGGTTGCATTTAGCATATGCAACAAGCCTTTAAACCCATAGGTGTCCCTAGTGGACGAGTTATAGTCACGTGAGGGCTTACAGCAACGATACCCACAAACGTTTTACAAAAGTAAAAAGATAATAAAACTATGCACACAAAAGCAAAAAGACAAGAGAAAAGAGAATAAAGAAGTTAGTGACTAATCATGTGAAAACTTCTACTTCAAGTACTAATTGTTTTCTTTCCTTCTAAATTACCGAATAAGTAAATTCTCCGATTATTTTTACCATTCTTCATATACACAGCCAACAAAATATTAAACAACTCATTTTTGCCCACAACAGTCATAAGTGCAGTTGATAAGAGAGTAATATTTTTGTCCTAAAGTTCTATCAGATTTTACACATTTTGTAGCAATGAAATAATTTTCTCATTTTTCTTAATTTTTTCTTTTTTTTCTATTCTATTTTTTTTTATTTATATACAATACCTTACATCTATTTAGCGAGTGTTGGGTCGGTGACTCCCAAACCAATTGGCTTTAGGGCACCAAGTGTTAAGACACCCCTACAAACTTAGTTACTCAGACTTCAGATATATATATCTTTGCAGCATCTTCGATCCATGTAACGAGCTTGGGCCAGTGACTCCCAAACCATTGGCTTTAGGGAACTAGGTGTTAAAACACCCTTACAGACTTAATAACTCGGATCTCAGACGTTTTTTTTTTTTTTTTTTTTTTTTTACTCCATTGCTTTTTGAGATGTTTCCTCCAATTAAACTAAAGCACTGAATATTACAAACTTTTCAATTTTAGCTCATGTCCGTATTTATTATATATGTTGATAATATCTGTCAACTGAGCATATGAAGATCCATTTTAGTCCGTTTTAAGGAGAATTCACAAATTAAATAATTCAAAATGAAATAAAAAAAATTAACTTGTTTCGAAATAGGTTTGAGATACGTCTCAGGAGTGGAAACTCCTTACTCAGCTATCTCTTACCAATTTCACATTTTTAGTCAAAACACAAAAACGCAAAATATTTTTGTATTTTTTTTGAAAATTTTTCAATTTTTTTTTGTATTGTCGAAAAATTTTAGACTAAAAATAAATTCAACACACAAACTAAAAACAAGGTACTGATCAACTAATTCCCTCCACCAAACCTAAATGAGACATTGTCCCCAATGTCTAAAAAAGTAGAAGAAGAGTTTAGAAAATAATGCCTGGTTAGCTGAAATTCTACAGAAAATTAAAGGTTAAGATCCAGATTAATCCTACGCCTCTTACCACGATCGTCCTCAGACCAATTTTCTTTGAAAGAATAGGGTCAACTCGTGGTTCATAAGCTATGAGTTGGTCTATTAGATCCAGAGCAGTTTGGCGCAGTAAAGAGGAGTTCTTTCAAAGGTTTTGACACGAACCCATTTCTCCGAGCATCATCAAGAACACACAAAGAAAATCATAAAATCCATCAACGTTGAGCAATCCAATGGTTTCTGGTGTATGTTCAGGTTCGCCCAAGATAGTACTATAAAAATTTCCTCCAATGTACCCAAGCCACCCGACAAAGTAATAAAAGCATCAGCACGGTTAATCATTTCTACCAAACGTTCAGACATACCTGGCACGATCAGTTCTCTCCGTTTGATGGTTCAATAAGATTTGCCTCTGCCAAGGGTTTGGGATGATTCCAAAACGTGACTGCCTCCTTCCTGTACAGCCTTTGAAACGATCCCCATAAGTCCGAGATTGCCTCCGCCATATATTAAGTGCATATTCTTGAAGCTAAGACTCGACCCAATTCCTGTGCTGCTTCTACGTATTGTGGTTTAGTACCAACACTACTACCGCAAAACACACAGATGTTTTCAACTCGTCTTCTTGAAGTGGCTTCCATGTTTTACTCTGAATGTCTTCAAAAGTGCAATGATGAGTTGAATTTATAATACCTGAATAGGGTGAGTAAAAATAATAGCACTAGTACCTGCCAAATGACAATTATTAGTTAACAAATCATGATAGTCAAAAAGGTCTGGATCATGTCGGAGAAAATAAAAGAAAACAACAAAACAAATTACAATTATTAGGAAAAGACAAAGAGATATAATATTACAAGAAAAGTAGCGGCTTGATCGACGTCTATGCGTCAGGGACAAGCTTCCCATCCAATTTTTTATAAATTGGCAAACATGGTCTTTTTGAGTCCGATTCTCGATACTTAACTGTGTCTTTCTTTTTGAAATTGTGTATGTAATTTGCGAAAGGCTATGTGAATATATCCACTGGGATGCGTCTCAAGAGTTGAAGATATATCATCTAAAGACTCCTTACTCAAGCCATCCCTAATGAATTAATTTGTCTTCGCGATTATCAGACACCATTCCTAAAGAACGACAACGAGTATTGCAATTCCATCGTGCACATTTGTAATAAACACCCATTTGTTTAGCTATACGTTTCTTTGCATAGGTGCTTCTTCCAAAACCAGGCAAATGTGAAATAAAAGAGTCAGAAAAGACTCACCTGCCAATCGGACCTGTGCTTCAATTACCCAACGAATGTCATTAGGAACACCGTGGAATTGTTAGTAGTCTCATCCATTCCAAGCGAGCTTTGTATACTTTCATCAGAGATTTTTTAGGGAGAGAGGAAATTGCTTGTGAAGATTGCGAGAGCTTCTTCCATCTTGAAATGACTTAATCTGCAAAAAACTAAACACACAAATAAAACACACCGATCACAATATATACACAAATTGCATGGGTGCCTCCCTGCTAGCGCTAAGTTTAAAGTCGTCAGCCAGACTTGACTTCTTGAACGTAAGCTGGATCTGAAAGTGTAACACTTTCTTTTTGTCGCTCAAATGATTCTCCCCAGTAGTGCTTGACACGCTTGTTTTTAACCTTGAAAGTTTTGTTGGAGTCAGGATCATGTATCTCAACGGCTCTATTGGTATAAAACTTTGGTGATCACAAATGGACCTGACCACCGTGATTTTGGCTTCCATGGGAAGAATTTCACCCTTGATTTGTTTAACAGTACCTTCTGCCCTGGTTCCAGTTGTATGCGCACTAACTTTCATCATGTCTTTTCTTGCCTTTTCTTTGTACAATTTGGCATCCTCAAAAGGCTGATGTGAAATTCCTCCAATTCGTTGAGCTGGGTGGAAATTTTTCTCTTATGTTGCTTGTAGAGCAAGAATTAGCTCTTAAGTGCAAAAGAGTTTATCTTTAGGCTCCACAGGCAATTGACATGTTTTAAGTTTGTCAGTAGAACTTTGCTTTGCATTGGAGTTCTGAATGGTATTGTGTATCACATCAAGTTTGAAACATTCCTCATTCTTTTCATCATCTGGGAAATTCATGGCCTTGAAAATATTGAATGTTACTTCTTGGTCTTGTACTCGCATGGTTAGTTCTCCTTTTTGTACATCAATAATGGTTCGACCTGTAGCCAAGAATGGTCTCCCGATGATGATTGGAACGTCTGCGTCTTCATTCATATCAAGGACAATAAAATCTGCGGGGAAAATGAATTTTTCAACCTTGACCAGCACATCTTCAAACTAACCTCTCGAAATACGAGCGTTCTATCAGCAAGTTGTAGTGAGACTGAAGTTGGCATTGTTTCCCCAATCTGTAATTTCCTGAAAATAGAAAAAGGCATTCAAGTTAACACTAGCACCTAAATCACACAGAGCCTTACCGAAGTCATGTTCTCCTATGGTGCAAGGAACAGTGAAACTGCCAGGATCTTTCAACTTTGGGGGAAGTTTCCTCTGAATGATAGCGCTGCATTCTTCTGATATGCTACTGTCTCATAATCTCCCAATCTCCGCTTTCGTGAAAGAATGCTTTCATGAATTTGGCATAGCTAGGCATTTGTTCCAACGCTTCTGAAAATGAAATGTTGATATGCAGCTTTTTAAAGATCTCCATGAAACGAGAAAACTGCTTGTCCAATTTGTTCTTCTGAAGACGTGAGGAAAAGAAAAGGTGGAGGTGGAATGATTTGTTCTTTTTCCTTGTTCTTTTTCCTCCATCTGTTGCTTTGTTTCTTTTGGAACTTCCTCAGCAGCTGTTTTGGCTCCAACATCTTTGTTGATTTCAATTACCACTTTTTAACATGATGGCATGACATTTGTTCCTTCCCCATGTTTTTTGGATTTGGCTCTGTGTTGCTGGAAGATTACCTGGCGGTCTGTAACTCTGAGCGTTGGCCAGTTGTCCGATTTGATTCTCCAGTGCTTTGATGGAAGCTGATTGGCTCTGAAACATAGCATCGTATTTTTTAACTGATTTAGCACTTCTGTTATTTCCTGGTTCATTTGCCTGCTTCTGGCCTTTGTTCTGGTGATGAAATCCATGCGGTGGATAGTTTTGCTGTTGGAATTCAGGTGGTGGATTGTTCTTTTGCCCTGAATTGTTGCTCCACGAAAAATTATGATGATTCCTCCACCCTGGGTTGTAGGTGTTGAATATGGATTGTTCCCATGTCTGTTGAAATTGTTGACATAATTCACCGTTCTCTCAAGGTGGTTTGGTTCTGGTGCTCTCCATATGGTGAACTTGTGGATCCAGTGGTAAGAGTCTCCATGAATTTGCATATCTGATCAGCTTGGGTGTTAACTGCTGTATTGGCTCCACTTTAATAAATTCATGCAATTCTTTGGATCATGCTCCTTTCTGTTGGCCACAAGGAATTATTGTTGGCCATTTCTTCGATTAGGTCCCAGGCTTGATCTTCTCCTTTTGCCATTAGAGCTCCTCCAGCAGCAGCATCGATTGTGGTTCTCATTATTCCAGAAAGTCCATTATAGAAGGTTTTGACTTGAATCCATTTTGGAATCTCATGGTGAGGACATTTCCGGAGCAAATCTTTGTACCTTTCCCAAGCTTCGTAGAGAGTTTTTGAGTCTTGTTGCACAAAGGATGTGATGTCATTCCTCAGCTTTCCAGCTCTGGCTGGTGGAAAGTATTTTGCAAGAAATTTGGTGGCTAAATTGTTCCAAGTTGTGATAGAACCTGCTGGTAGTGAATGTAGCCAAGCTTTAGCTCTGTTCTTCAAGGAGTATGAAAAAACACGCAGTCTCATTGCTTCCTCAGCTTCTCGGTTGTAATTGAAAGTGCCGCAACTTCCAGGAAGTTGCTGATGTGGGCATTGGGATCTTCAATTGCATTTCCCCCAAACTGTACTGACTGCTGAATCATCTGGATGCATGTTTTGATGTCACCTGCATTTGCTGGTAAGAGAGGAAGTACCAATACAAGAAATGAGTCTGTCAACCACCGGAATGGTTCTATCTCGAATGGGGAATCGGTGGGTGCAACGTTCAAAGGTTCAGGTTCCATGTTGACTAAAGTTTATTGGCCTTCTCGCCTCTCCCTTCTCAACTGTCTGATGGTTCTTTCAATTTCCGGGTCAAGCGGTCGGAGTTCAAAGCTTCTAGTTCGTCTCATGAAGTTCTGAGAAAACCTGAAACACAAGAAAACAAAAAACAATAAGTAAAAAGAAATTAGATACAAGTAAAAGTATCTAACCTCTAAACTAATAGTGAAAGATAATTAAGTCCCCGACAACGGCGCCAAAAACTTGACCGGTGTTTACACACACGGTATAACGCAAGCGCACGTATCGTTCAAGTAGTATAAAAAGTATCGATCCCACGAGGACTTAATACCTAATCTATTAATTTATGAGGTCAAATGATTACTAGTATCTAACAGGTTGTTTGATAGATTTGAAAAGGTGACGATTCTAATTAAAATAAGTAAATAAAATGTTCGAAAGTAGGTTTAAGAAAGTTCACTATTAAAAACTATCTAGGGTTGTGATTTCTTCCAATATCATTTTAAAGATGAAGTGGTTATCTATAGTTGAATAAAATATTGATTTATTAACCTGGAACACTAAATTATGTAAAAGCCTCTTCCGATGGTCAACTACAAAATATCCAGTATAACCCAATTGAACCATATGTCTATGTCAACCAAATTACATGGATTCATTGAGATTAAGTTCCAATTATGGCTACCCCCGCCGACAGGTATATTCCTATCCTGTAAGGAATCTATTAAAGGGTTATCTATCCTCAAGGAAGATCGTGTGGGCTATTGAGTCTAAAGTCTAAAACTTAAAATCCCTATGTCTAGTTCATTTTAAGTTTACCAGTTCAATTTTATTATGGCCAGTTAATAAAAAGCATTAAGATTAAGACTCAATAAATAAAACCTTTATATTATCCAAACTATAATTTAACCCCTTATAAATCGGTGATATTAGATTTCATCACAACCCCAGATAACTGGCTTAGTTACGACACATATTTACTCGTAGTAAAATTTAAATAAAATAAAAGACATAAAGTAAATTCTGAAATTAAATACTAAAAAGTAAATTGCTGAAAAGTAAAAAAAAAGTAAAAAGTAAAAAGTAAAAAGTAAAAAGTAAAAAGTAAAAAGTAAAAAAAAATAAAAGTAAATTACTGAGTAAATAAATTGCTGAAAAGTAAATTACTGAAATTAAATAAAATAAAAGTACAATAAAAGAAAATGCGGGTTAGAGGATCAACTTTTATTACTACTATTTTAGATATCTCCTTAATATAATATATAACTTGCGTGATAATTACCAACCAGCAATAGGCTGTATCCTGATTAAGTCAAATTAAAAATTAATTACCAACCGACCAACCAGGCGGTATCCATACTTAGTCAGGTTAAAATCAATTTATAATTAATTCCAACCGGCCAATATAGCGGTATCCTTATTAAGTGAGATTTTAAATAGTTTATATTTTATATTAAGGGAGATTAATCTAGATAGCAATAATAAAAGCTTTACCTTTTACCCCAGCAAAGGGGAGTTACCTCCTCATTGCTTGAAAAATAAAAACTGCAAAAGTAAAGAAAGAAAAGGTTTGTGCGTAAAAGTAAATGTGGAAAGTAAAAACTGAAAAGTAAAGAAAAGAAAGTGCGAAAGCGGAAATTAATTACTGGAAGCTGTAAATAAACAAACAAGATACAATCTTCTTATTTATTCATTAGGAATTTCAAAGAAGAAAGTATGAATTTTACAAATGAAATGGCTTGGTATTTATAGGCAAATTTTGCTATATCAAATCATCCATCAATTCTTCACCAAATCCATTATTAATTTCTCCACTAATTACTCCACCAAATCTATAATGCTCCACTAATTGCTTATCTTGTTTGGTGTTAATTTGATAATTTTTATTAATTTATATTTTGCTTTGAAAATGATTGATAATGACTTTAATAATTACACATCACACACTTCTGGATGGTTCATCAATTTCGGTCATTAACTCTTCAGAATTCGAAAATATTTTCTTTTTCAAAGTTGTAGATCTTTGAGTCTTCTTTAATCTGGCACTTGAATCAGCTCAATCCGATATCTGAGTAAACAGTTATGCTCAAAATACGACAGATGCGCAAAACTAGAATTCCCAAAACTGCACTTTGTCAAAACGCCCTTTCAAGTTTCCAATCTCCAAAATTAATATATCAAGTCCAATAATTACCCTTATTTGACCCATATTTTATCCTAAATGATTTCATTGAGACCCGATATTATTTTATCTGCAAAATAAACTAAAACACATCAAAACGTTCATCAAACCCGAGAAACTAAACAAAATATTAAGTTAAAGGGGCGGTAAATATTGATATATTTTCCGCTCATCATAGGTCAAGAGCAAAAGGTTTGCAAGCTACAAAGGTCTATTTATGGACTCAAGCAAGCATCTGGATTTTATAAAATAAAATTTGATGCGATGATCAAGTCTTATATTTTTTAACAGAACAATGATGAACCTTGTATATACAAGTGTGTCATCTACGATAATGAGTTTTTCTTGTAGTCAATGATACTTTACTCATTGAGAATGATGTAAAAGTATTATCAGAAGTAAAATCCTTACTAGCTAACAATTCCAAATGAAATATTTGGGAAATGTAAGTTGTGTACTTGGGATCCAGATTATTCGAGATCATTAGAGAGGAATGTTACAGTGTCTCAAGCATCCTATATCAAAAAAATTGTTGTACGATTTTTGTGTTGAATTCCAAGAAAGGTGTTTTACCTATTTGACATGAAATTCACTTTTATCGAAGGAACAATTTCCTAAGACACCTCAAGCGGTTGATGAGATGAGACACATCCCACATGCCTGTACTGTTGGAAGTCTCATGTATGCGATGCACGAGAAAAGACATTTGTTATCTAGTGGGAGCAGTCAATAGTTTTCAGTCTAACCCATAATTAGATCAGTGGGTGACTGTAAAGCATATTCTCAAGTATCTTAAGAGAACGAGAGACTATGCTTGTATATTCTGGAGAGGATATCATCCTAGAAGACATACGGATTCTAATTTTCAGATGGATGTAGATTATGAGAAGTCAACATCTGAATCAGTATTCACCCTAGTTGGTAGAGCCAAAGTATGGAGGACTATAATACAATATGGTATTATGAACTCCACCATGGAGACTGAGTATGTAGCAGCTTGTGAAGCAGCTAAGGAAGTAATATGGCTCCATAAATTCTTGGGAGCTTTGGAAGTTGTTCCATATATGGATATACCACTCACACTTTATTCTGATAATAGTGGTGCAATGGTAAAATTCCAAAGAACCAAGAAGCCACAAGAGAGGGAAGCATATAGAGAGGAAATATCATCTCTTTATGGAGATGTTGCAGATAGCATTCTGCAGATAATATGGGAAATCCGTTTACAAAGACCTTGACGGCTAAAGTGTTTAAAGGTTACCTAGAGGGTTTAGGATTATGCGATTTATCTTATTTTGCTCTAGTGCAAGTGGGAGATTGTTGGGATATATGCCCAAGAGCTTAATGGAATAGGTAAACAAGATTTTATTTTAAGTAATAAATGATTCAGTTATTCATTTATTAAAATGTTGATTTTAATGTTGCATATTATAAATTATCACGTATGCCATTGAATACTAAATGTACTTTTAGATTTATTATATAATTTTTATACACATGAGGATTTAAATATGAAATTAGTAATCCTAACTAGTCCGCATAGAGCAAACAAGGCATACACTTTATTTGTGGCCTATCTACAGTTGCGGTCCATTCCATATTGTACGATGACTTTGATAAGGGTTCGTTCATATGATGACATGAGAATGAAGGAACTTTATATGATGCGATTATATAGGATTGGACCAAGACATAAATGAATTTCTTTTTATATTCGCTAAATAAAAAAATTCATATAAGTCTAATAGATGATCATATATGGGTTGATCTGAATCCTGAGTGTACTAAAAACTCTTACATGGTAGGCCATGTCCTTTAATTTACAAAGGTGTCGTTGGTGAAGCAATCCCGACCAATAGCTACGTATTTTGGGGACATGGTTTGGTGTGTAGTTGGGGACATTTTACATAGATATGGAATCCACTCCTTATTGCGAGAAGTAGATGAATATCTTCTTTAAGAGTTGATTCAGTACTTGAATGGTTAGAGCGCTAAAGTCTTTCTATTACGAAAGAAAGATTAATATTCATAATAGTTATGAATAAATCGTTTATCAGATAATCAATGGTAATTATGACAAAAAATAATTAGAGGGGTATAACAGATATTATGACCCGACTCTAATTATGAGATACTGGTGGAGGGTCAATTTGTATGCAGTGATTATATCGGTGGACTTTGATGACTTTCGGTATAAAATATATCCGCAGTGACGAGAGTGTAGCTTTAGGTTTTTAGTGGAATAACCTAAAGTTAATAATTCAGAATATTTAATTGAAGAGTTTTAATTAATATTTCAAGATTATTGGAGCTCGAAACTGTAGGTCCATTTGGTCCCCGTGTTAGCTCGTTACACTATAGGAATCCATGGAATAATTGGATATTCCAATTATGAACGAACTTGAAAAATATTAAATAATTGAGAATTATTTATTGATATAATTATTAATTTGATTAATAATTATATAATGTCACACTTTGAAATTATATATTAAAGTGTTTAATATAAAGTTTTATAATAATGATTATTTGATAATTGTATCTCGAGTGCAGACCACATTACATTCCATCGCTGCAGCTGAGGCATCAAAAGAAGCAGTTTGGATCCGTAAATTCCTAATTGGATTAGGAGTAGTTCCGTTAGCAGCTGAGCCCTTACCTTTGTATTGTGACAATAACGGGGCTATAACACAGGCTAAGGAATCGTGGTCTCATCAACGATCCAAGCATGTACTTCGACGTTTCCATATGATTCGTGAGATCATATATCGTGGCGATGTAAAGATCGAAAAGATCGCTTCAGATGACAACATTACAGATCCGCTGACGAAAGCTATTTCTCAGCAAAAGTTTGAGCGACATGTACATAGTTCAGGTGTTATATACTTGAGTGATTGGCTATGAGCCAAGTGGGAGATTGTTGGACAATTATGACCCATAGAATCACTATTTGTAAAAGACATTGTGGTTTTTGTACAAATTAACTATGTGACAAAGAAAATTGCTATTTTATCATTTTGTAATTAGATTACTTGGATATATATAAATGATAAAACTCCTTATGAATAGTTTCAGATTAATAAGATATGAGACAGTATTAATCCATGAACGATTTAATCATTAAACATCCATAGTCATAGTATTATCGAGACTGGACATCGATAATGCGGAATAGACTAGTATTATACTGGTGCGCATTATGGAAGCTTAACGGCATAGTTCTCATATATTTAAGTATTGGATACTTATGCAAGTGTGATATGAGGTTCTGTTAACCGTTGGACCGGGAACAGCTTCGCTCTGGATAGACCCCTCGGAATCCCATTGGTAGTATGACTATGTGTCTTTGGGAATCTGAATCAGGGTAGGTGTATGTGGTCTTAACCTGAGACTTCCATCGCTAATACTTGCGACAATTAGGACGCGTTGGTTTTGGTCGTCCGGGGCTTTAACAAGTTTCGTGTATGCCTCTTCTGGGTTTATTGAGAATCGTAGTGTATTGGGTGTGATGTCAAGATGGAAGTATCACTTCAGTCATATGGAGATGATGATCATGCAGGGATACACAACTAGTGCTCTCAAATGCTGCAACTATCGGGATAATATGTCTAGGTCATGATTATCCGATTACAGAGACTAGTTGCTAGTGATCTGATATATGCTTTGTACGGGGCAGACACAATTCCAGCCCTAGGCCTAACATGTGACATCTGATAATGGATTTTAATACAAAATACATAGTATACTATGCCTGTTACATATTATATATTCTTCGTTGAATATTTCTGGAGAATTGGGTAGGCACGATGCTTTGCTAGAAGCCAACCATGTCTTGTAAATTGGTAAGAACGTGGTACGGGGTTCGCACGTGTTCGGATAGTTCGATGACCGTATTTACTACTAACATATCCAGGGTTCTCTTGGGTCGCTTCCCAAAGATTCACCGATGATATTTGACTAATTAATTTGGAATTAATTCGTAAGCGATTTTTGTAATAATTTTGCTAGACATTATTATTTAATTAAATTGTATTTAATTACGTCGCGACGGAAAATTCGTTTAATCGGATTAAACGAATCTGGGCCCAAAGTGTGTTAAGCAAGCTAACTTGAATTTTGAATTTAAGTGGTGGGACCCACTAACTTACATCAATTGTCTATTAGTTGATGGAAGTAGATGAGACCATTTAATGATTTTTCCTTCCAACACACTTTGCTTTTCTTTTTGGAAAAGATATACACTTTTTGAAAGTTAATAATTGGTATTAGTTTTGGAAACTAAAAAAAATATCAAAAACCAAAAACTCTCTCCTTTTTCCCTCTCATTACCGTGAACACCTCTTCTATTCTCCATTGATTTTGCTTCAAAAATCAAATAAGCTACCACTTAAAAAGTCTTGTGAGGTGATAGGGAAACTCACCATTGGGTTGGAAACATTCAACAAAGCTTTGAGCTTCATCAACATACAAAGATTTTTGAAATCACACATCTGTTCAATGTAAGGTTTTTCCGCAAACTCACTTGATCATTCACACACTATATCATGACTTAGAGACCTTGGGCATGTCTAGGACACTAACACGGGCCGCTCTAATTTTTACCTGGGCCGCCTTTTCAGGTTTTCAACCCCTCGAGCTAACACACACCATTTTTTGATAGGTGTGGTTGCAAGAGAAGTTGAAGCTCATTGTCCTCTGCAATAAGTATCAGAAGTAGAGATTTTGTTGATGTGTTTTTAGTGGCATCTCAGCCATGTCACCAAAGACTTCTTCGGTAGCTGCGTACCTCCCCCATGCCTTCATGGAAACTCATTCTACCTTTCAGCTAGGCATTATCTGTGAAACCGGTGCCCCCTACACCTTGCCCCTGAGAGGCCTACCTTCAAAGACGGCCATGTGTCTTGTCGCTTCCGGGATCATTTCCATGAAAAGTGGGCTCAACAATGTATTTGGACTGTCATTGCCCTAGAGTCTTCTAGTACACCGAACAAACATGTATCCCTGGCTGGTTTTTTTATTATTTTGGACCTGAATCAAAACGGCAAAGAAGATGATTTTGTTGGAGTTGGTGCTTGGAGTGCCAATCCAAATTGTACATTTTATTATTTATTAAAAAAATAACTACATTTTCGAATCTTATTAATGATATTGTCATTATGCGTATTATTTGATGTATAGTATGCTAAGTATAACATCGACCTTAGAATAGTCTTGTAGTGATACTGGACACTAGGTGGTCCGATATTGGAATAAGTATTACTATTATAAACTATTCTTAAAGTAAATATTCCTAGTAGTTGGTTTTGGAATACAGTCAAATTTCTATAACCTAAAAGACTAGCACATGTCGTATATTGGAATTGGAGTTCAAATGGTTTAACTCGATGTACCATGAGTTTTGGAAACTTGTATAGACATGTGGCTATTCGTTGAAAATAATACTGAATGACTCACATGTGATTCCTAATAGTTAGAAGTACACACCACCGTCAATAGGAATCTCCTCGAATCGAGTAGCATATAATCCTTTGACTATAGGATAACATTGATTTTATGTGAGATCCTCCAAACTTTGATCCCATTTATCTCAGAAACCTTTCATGGTCTGGCCTCTAGATGTTCGTTGGGTGTGGATCGATGCACTAAGTAATCAATTGCGAAGGAAGATAGGATCCGTCGGCCCGTATATGTACCATAAGGGGTTTAGGTATCCATGTGAGTAAAGTCACGATTCTTAAAACTTTGGCCAAATTCGATCACCTAGGGTGGATCGCATCAGTTATGAAGAATCGTGGACATGTCGACATGAGATGTGCGCCTAGAAAACTTGACGGTGTATTATATGTTTTCTAAGCACAACTCGGATAGCCTATAACGGAGGGATTGTTAAACATATGTGATGACCTCGACTTGTATAGTTCAGAAAAGTCATCCATGTTCTTCGCAAATTCAGAGGTGGCCGAATTGCGTACATATTAGCTAGGCTTATATGACGAACGTGTCTGAACTTAGAGAGTCCCAATATGAAGTGTACTCGTTGAGCACTTGGGTAGCCGATTAATTTTGAGAAAATATAATATTCGATATTATAATTATCAACTAAGATAATCAAGTGTTATTGGATAATATTGATTATTTACTTTGACCTAATTGGATTAATTCAATAATTACACAAGGGCTTAATTGTAAAATCATAATTATCTCTACCATTTGAGGATATTATGGTAATTATAAGTATGTAATAATATGTGGTTTTGGCTTGATTTAATTGGATTAAATAAAAGTGGAAAACATTTAACTAATCCATTTCCTAATCTTTGGCTTGATTTAAATGGATTAAATCAAAGTGTGAGACAATGAAGATTAGTCACACCTAATTATACATATTTGGACAAATTGGATTAAGCCCACTTAAAAGTTGATTACAACTTTTATTAATTAAAAATTGCCTAAGTTTTGCTATAAATAGCAAGTTTTAGGAAGATTTTAATTACAAGTATAAGCATAAGCAAAAGCTTGAGTAAGCTAAACACAAGCAATTCTTGAGAGATTAGCCTAAGTTAGAGAAACGTTTAGAGAAGCTTGTGAGGTTTTTACAACATTTCATCTAGGAGAAATCAAGATTGGATCTTGGATTGAAGCTTATTAATATTGGAATCAAGATTGAATCTTGGAGTGAAGCTTGCAAACCTTGGAGGTTCTCCTACCATTTTAACAAAGAGAATAAGATTCGATCTTTGCATCAAGCTTGCTAGGTAAGTTTGAACTTCTCTTAAGTTATGTTCTTTTATGTATTGGATGTATGATCACATAACTTAATGTTGAAATAAGGCTAATAAATTATGTTAGGATGCTTTGGAAGTATAAACACAATATGCATGTTATTAGGTCAAAATATTTATGTTAGACATAAACATAAAATTGGAGTTTGGAACTCTAGATAAAAGCATAAAGCTATGGCTACCATTCTAGAATCACTTAACCACATTTTGGTGACCTAGAATTGTTCACGAGATATTTCTTATTGGGATTCTAATTTGGTTTGTGTATTGGATTCAAAATTTACGCAAGTGCGTATTTAGAATAAATTTATATTTTTGTAAAAATATTCTATATTTTAAAAAACTTGATTTTTATTCTATAACATGTGTTGATGTTGGTTTTGATGTTAAAAATTAATTTTGGGTATTTTTGAAGTGTTTAAGGAAGACCAGAAGAAATTAGGATAATTGACCTTAATTCCTTCAGCTCGCTGGAAAGTGAGCTGAAGGAAATTAAAGAAAACAAAAAAAAAAAAAAAAGGTTTCAGACCTGTGCGCTACAGTGCGCGCGTGTACTTCACGCTCATCGCGCCCTTGACGCGCGCTGAATTTGTTTTTGCTCATTCTTGAGCTTCCGAACTCCGATTCAGTCCCGGTTTTTTCCTATACACTCGTAATGGAATAATGGAATATAGTATTTCATAAAATTATTTAAAATTATACCCATACTTGATATCCATGGGTTAGACCCACTTCCGCTGCATGGGGTACCAATCCGACCCTATGGGTTCCACAACTGCCCCAATAGAATGGTATCAGTAGCAAAGCTTAACCACACAAAACATATTATTGAATATATGCCATAGTAATTTTAATTTAATTATGCATAAGTCATATTGGATATGTATTGCATATTTTAAATTAAAATTTTGACCTAATTAAATTAATGACTTGATTATCATAAATCTCCTGTGATTAGGTGATTAATTTATTTAAGTAATAGTATTATAATGTTGGAGCATTATTGGATAGTTTGTCTTGTCAATACGAGATGAATGAGTTCTTACTACTTATATCCCATATCGGCATTAGTGTGAGGGTATAAGTGCTCGGAACTTAGGTCGCTCCGGTAAAATATTAGATGTAGCGTGATGGGTTAACGTAGTCACCCAATATCATCATCAGTGTGAGGGTGTACATATGAAGCTAATTAGCACACATTGACAATTATACACCTAGAACACGTCTTTACCCAATATTGTCATTAATGTGAGGATAAGAAATGGTTCAGGACCAAACTAGGAGTCACATGAAGTGATTGACCTTAGAGGTCTACCTAATGAGTTTGTAAAGGCCAATATCATCATTAGTGTGAGGATGGATTAAATGTCATGGGATCCACTTCCCGCTATGAAATTTTGATAGTCAAATTTCTATTTTTTCGTTAAGGGAGATTACAAAATTACGTAAAATAGTAGGATGACACTAATAGATTTAAAATTTCATATCAATTAGTGTTATTATTTTTGAAATTAAAAATGTTCTACTACTGCTTAAAATATTATCTTGTAGATGGCTGCCGCTAATCCATTGATGAAATTTTTGGATACCAATAAGCTAAAAGAATGGGAGAACTATTTCAAATGGGAAATGAACATACACATTGTGTTGGAGTTTGAAAAGTTGACTTATGTCACTGTCAATCCATTGCTATTGAAGTCGATCTTGACTCCACTCCAGAAGAGCGAGAAATTTTTAATAGATGGAAGGATGATAGCCTGAAGGTGAAATACTACATCTTGGGATCGATGGTTCAAGATTTTCTGAGACAGTACATTGAAGTACCGATGCTTGGAGAATCATGTAAACACTTAAGGAGTTGTTCGAGGCAAATCAAGAGATCCAACTTTATCGAAGGTCTAAGGAATTATTTTGTGCTGAACTCAAGGATGGATGAGCTATCAATATTCATATTTTGAACATGATAGACCTGATTCGATACCTGGAACGACATGGCATTGTGATTGATGACCGGCCGGGTCGTAATTTGATTTTGTCTTCTTTGTCTGGATCTTATGTTGGGTTCGTGTTAAACTTCCATATGCACTCGATGCAAGCTAGCTATGAAGAACTTCATAACATGTTATGCACGGCGGAGCATGATATGAGAAAAAGCAACCCCACTTTGTATCTTCATGGTGGAGCTGGCTCTTCGAAGACTTCTGTGAAGTCAAAGAAAATAAAGATGGGGAAGAATAAGATATCAAAGAATAATTCCAAGAAGCACAAAGGTGCTAAACTGCCAGTAGCTCGTGACCAATGTCTACAATGCAAGAAGTCTGGAAACTGGAAAAAGAACTATCCAGAGCTGAAAGGAAAAGCAGGACCCTCAGGTACGCTTTATATTTTTCCAATTATTGACATCTCATTAGCCCTAGATGCAAATAGTGGATGAGTGTTAGACACTGGCAGTCCTACTTATATTTGCATCTCCCTGAAGGCAATAAGGGTAAGAAAAATGCTGAATAAAGGGGAGATCCAACTTAGAGTTGGCAATAGCGAGACATTGGATGTTAAAGCCATAGGAACCGTTATTTTAGATCTCCCCAATGGTTGTAAATTAAATTTACAAGACTGTTATTATGTACCATCACTTATCAGACAAATAATATCACTGCCAATATTAGATAAAGAGGGATATAAAATAAACATTAAGGATGAAATTTTATGTTTATATGATAAATATAATTTATTGAAATGTGAATGTTATTTATCAAACGGTCACTATATTTTGGAAACATATAGAGATGTTTTTAATATAGAGGAAAATACAAGTAGGAAACCTGAACTAAATAATATTGAATTATGGCATATGAGATTGGGCAACATAAGTGTTAGACGTCTATCCAAATTGGTAAAGGATGGTTTGATTGAAAATCTTACCTTAGATCCTTATTCGATTTGTGAGTCATGTATTCAAGGAAAGATGACAAAGACCCCATTTCTAGGTGTTGGCCACCATGCTGGAGATTTATTGGAAGTAATACACAGCGATGTGTGTGGTCTATTAAATCATGCCGTCATGATGGTTCAACATACTTTGTGACTTTCACATATGACAAGTCTAGATATGGATATGTCTATGTGATGAAACATAAGTAGGAAACATTTGACAAGTTCAAAATATTTCGAAACGCAGTAGAAAAATAAACCAGTAAATTCATCAAGTGCCATAGATCAAATTGAGGCAATGAATACTTGAGTGAAAAATTCAAAAGTTATTTAAGGGAGAATGAAATTCTTGCCCAATATAACCCACCAGGAACACCTCAACACAATGGTGTGTCTGAACATAGAAATCGTACTATATTATAATTATCAACTAAGATAATAAAGTATTATTGGATAACATTGATTATTTACTTTGACCTAATTGGATTAATTCAATAATTACACAAGGGCTTACTTGTAAAATCATAATTATCTCTACCATTTGAGGACATTATAGTAATTGTAAGTATTTAATAATATATGGTTTTGGCTTGATTTAATTGGATTAAATCAAAATGGAAAATATTTAACTAATATATTTTCTAATCATTGGCTTGATTTAATTGGATAAAATCAAAGTGGGAGACAATAGAGATTAGTCACAACTAATTATATATATTTGGATAAATTGGATTAAGCCCACTTAAAAGTTGATTACAATTTTTATTAATTAAAAATTGCCCAAGTTTTGCTAAAAATAGCAAGCTCTAAGAAGGTTTTAATTACAAGAATAAGCATAAGCAAAAGCTTGAGTAAGCTAAACCCAAGCAATTCTTGAGAGATTAGCCTAAGTTAGAGAAGTGTTTAGAGAAGCTTTTGAGGTCTCTACGACATTTCATCTAGGAGAAATCAAGATTGGATCTTGGATTGAAGCTTGCAAACCTTAGAGGTTCTCCTACCATTTCAATAATGAGAAGAAGATCTTAATGTTGAAATAAGGCTAATAAATTGTGTTAGGGTGCTTTGGAAATATAAACACAATATGCATGTTATTAGGTCAAAATATTTATGTTAGACATAAACATAAAATTAGAGTTTGGAACTCTAGATTAAAGCTTAGAGTTATGGCTACTATTCTAGAATCACTTGACCACCTTTGGGTGACCTAGAATTATTCATGAGACATTTCTTATTGGGATTCTAATTTGGTTTGTGTATTGGATTCAAAATTTACGCAAATGAGCATTTAGAATAAATTTATGTTTTTGAAAAAATATT
>SKCR01008795.1:0-23664 GCA_019454045.1 Zanthoxylum bungeanum | reverse complement strand
ACCAACACTACGTTTGATACCCAATCTGGGTACCTTGCCTCCCTGATGAGACCTGCCTTTAGTAACTTCTCGACCTCAGCTGCTATTGCTTTACTCCTTTCTTGATTGAAGTTCCTTCTCTTTTGCCTGACCGGTTTGCATGACGGGTCTACTGCTAGGCGGTGATTGATGAATCTTGGGTCGATCCCAGACATGTCATTGTATCCCCAGGCAAAGACGTCCGGGTATTCTTTCAGGCATTCTAGCAGATCCTGTTGTAGAGACTTGCTCAGGCCTCCCCCTATCTTTATACTTTTCCCTGGCCCGTAAAGTTCTATTTCTTCTGTCTCCTCAACTGCAGCGAGTCGGGCATTTTTGTTTGGCCGAGGTCCAGGGCTTCTGTCTTCTTCTTCTTCACCCAGGTTTCTTTGTCGTTTTCAGGTATCCTCTTTGATGCAGAGAGTCTCTCGTAAGAGAGTTGCGAAGCAGCTGCGAGCTGTTTTCTAGCTTCCGCATACGATTCCGATCCCCTCCCGGGTGGGGAATTTCAGTTTTAGGTGGTAGCAGGACATCGCGGCTTTTGTTTTCATCATGAAAGGTCGCCCGACGATGGCCTGGTAACTGCTCATGCAGTCTACTACAGTGAAGTCTGTCATGATTGTCCGGGTCCAGGGATATGTCCCGACAGTCATTGCCAACTGTATCCTTCCCAGTGGGATGACGGCTGATCCTCCGAAACCGTATAGGGGAGTGCTATCATTGGTCAGGGTTGCATACTCCACCCCTAGGTCGTCCAGTGCTTCTCTGGAAATTATGTCAACTGCGCTTCCGGGGTCCATTAGGATTCTGTCTACTTCCGACCCGCTGATTACTGCCTTGATTATCAACGCATCGTCATAAGGGAAACCTACCCCTCGGGTATCCTCATCGGTAAACATTATCGGAACCGACCGGCTTCCCTGGAGTCCTGTGACCTGCTCTGTTTCTAGGACGTCTGGTCCTCGAGTTCTGCTGTAGTCTTTCCTTGACCGTAGAGTTTCCGGCCAGTGTTCTTCCTCCTGCGATGATATTGATTTGGCGGCCACGTGCTCTTTGTCTGGCCGTCATAACTTCGTGGTCAATGTATTTGTTCAAATATCCGTTTCGTGCTAGGTCTTCCATCTGTTCCCGCAGATCTTTACACCCGTCCGTTGCATGTCCTCTGGAGTTGTGGTGTATGCAATAAGCCTTTTGGTTCCTCTTATCCGGGGGAAATCTTCTTTGGTCGGGTTCTACTAAGAGGCATTTCCCCTGGATCTCCATGACAATTTGTCCCAGTGGCTTCTTTAGGGGAATGTACGCATCTTCCCCGACCACATGGTTTACTTGGGTCGGCGCCCTTCTCTCTTGGTTGTCTCGGTGCAGTGGTTTGAACTCCTTGTGCTTCGGGGGTGGTCTTCTGGATTCTCTTTCTACACGGCGGGGGGCGCCCTCCCTTGTGGTTCTTTCTCTGATGGTGTTCCCTTTTCGGGATATTTTCTCCTCGTTCTCTAATAAAACGAATTTTCAGGCCACCTCCAGGGCGGTGGCGTAGTCCGGGGTGTCTTGGATCCTTAGATGGGTCCATAGCCTCCCAACTTTCAAGGCTCATTTCAAGCTTTCCAGGGCCTCGGGGGATTCGTACCCTCCGACTTCGAGTACCATATTGTGGTATCTTTCAATAAATATTTTCAAAGGTTCATCGTCTCCTTGTTTCATAAGTCTTAGTTCTCCAATTGTCTTTCTGGGGACACAAGCCCCCTTGAAGTGCCGTATGAATGACTTTCTGAGTTGTGTGAAGCTGCTGATGCTTCTTGGGGCTAGGCTTCTATACCATAGGATGGCCGGTCCGGCTAGAGTTAAGGGGAACACTTTGCAAATGGCGTCCCCTGTTACCCCTTGTACCTCCATTAGTAGGACGAAGCCTTCGACGTGGGTTTTGGGATCGGTATGGCGTTTGTATGGCGCCATATTTGGCATGCTGAATCTTTTTGGGAATTTCTCTGATTTTATTTCTTCTGTGAGGGGGGACTCATCTTTGCCGTCCTGGGCATCCCCTCTGTCTGTATTGGGGCATACTCCCCATTTGGCCAGCTCCTCCCGTAACCAAGATTTCATGCTGCTGTCTTTGGTTCCATGCCACCTCCTGCGGTTTCCTCTCTTTCTGTTATCTTGGGAGTGGTGCTTCTCGGGCTCGGTATCTTCCCGCATTTTTTCGTCATATTCTTTCCCTCTTCTCCGGGTGTTGTGAGGGCCATCATAGGAGGAGTCTGGTGATGATTTGTCATCCTCTTCCTCCCACATGTCCTCGGTCTGAATCTTTCTGCACCACCACAGATCTTACCCTGTAGGGACCCCTCCTCCGGGGTCTGTCGTCCTCACTTGTATCGGCAATTCTTTTTCCTTCTGCTATTTCGTTCCTTCGTCGGCTAGTCCCGGTCTCGAATTTTCCGTTGTGCACTCCTTCTACCTTTTCCAACTGGTCTACTATGGTCTTTAGCAGAGTTTGGTTTTCCTCCCTTTCTTTCCTTAGGTTCTCCTCGATCTTCTCCATCCAATCTGCAGCCGAGCTCCCTGATGATTGGTGGTTTCCGCCTTCCGCCATCGTCTCACTACGCGAGTTACTTTTTGTTCGATTTCCCACAGACGGCGCCAACTGTTGACGGTGGATTTTGGTCTCAGGGCAATACGGGAATATCACTCCCAAGGCAATCCTCCTTCAATAGTGAATTTGTTTGGTTATGGGGGACCAAAAGCAAATTTAGCGAGAGACAGATAATCACACCAATCGACAAAGAGATTTAACGTGGTTCGGTGGAATTGGATCCGACCTACGTCCACGGACAAAAATAGGATGGCACTTTTATTACTCAAATACACTTCTCAGATCTTTTTTGTGTTTACAAGTCAGAGCTTGATGATTCCCATGCCAATACACATACTCTGCCCTCCTATTTATAATAGTACAGAAATCAGACTCCTATTGGTATAAGAATTCCTAGTTGAATCAGTCTTCTCCTCTGTTAAGAATTTCTAATCTAATATAGGCTTCACTTTTCTTATTCCTTTTTGGATTCTGTCTCATTACTTTTCCTCGTGAAAGTAGGATAACTTGTTTATCTTATCCGCAAGAATATGGTGTTATTGTCTGGGGCACGTCTTGATGTATGGTCGGTATTAATGAGGTCGGTCATGATAGTCTTTTGAACTGAGATTGCTGCTGTCGACCTGATAGTTATCGGTTTATCTGAACAAAAGTGATCGGTTACCGGTCTTCATGAGGTCGGCCTATATATGTGGTGGTCGGCTTGAAACCGTAAGATGCTTGTTCTTTTATTGCAGAGTGGTCGGGTTGACTTTGATGATCTCACCCAAACAAGGAATTACCCTCCTATCCTTGTCATGCTGCTTTAAATGTCATAGTACCTGAAAACACCATCAACAATCTTATAACTTTTTTCTTTTGGTGAATCTCTTTATTGATAACTATCATGACATCAAAAATAAACCAAACCTTAACCTTCTAAGTTCTAAGGTGATGATTAGACATCGGAGTTCGACATTGTGAGTTCCTAGATTCGATTCACATAGATTTCGGAGTTACCGGAGAAAGCTGCTTAGTACGGGTTTGAAAAGTTATCTCGGTTAGTATAATTGCAATAATTGAGTGGGTGATGTTTTGCCATAGGTCTTTTAACTATCACTCTAAGTTTCTCTACAAAGAGTTTTAAACTTCACAAAGAAATCTTAGTGTTATTTGTTTAATTTGTGCTCTTTGTTTTTTGCTTTTTATTATATGCTTAGATTAAGAGTGTGGCAGTTGGTTAAATTTAAGGATATGTGTTCTTAGTCATAAAAAAATATTATTTTAAGATTTATCTTAGATAGTGTAGTTAGATTTTTTTTTATCCATATTGTTTACACATGTTCTCTCATAAGTATAAAGAGTCAGAACCCTATTGATTTTCATATATAAGTCAAGTGAAGGGTTAGGTTCAAATAAGAATGACTTACACTGGATACACCCAGAGACAACTAAGGACATAATAAGCGACCAAATACTTCGAAAAATTGAAAATAAACGTAAATCTGGATTGTTAACCTTTTAAAATATTGTTGAATCTATGTGTTGATCCAAATTGTTAGTTAAACATCCTTTAACATACAAAGTTAATTATTTAAAACTGAAAAAGATACTGAGTCGTACATATTTTTCAAGGTGGTTCTAGTACGATTTTTTCAGTTGATTCAGCTCGATCGGATGTTCAAAAACTGAAATAAAACTTGACAGATAAAACGAAATTGAAAATTAAACTGAATTGTTTCACTTTAAAATTTTGAACCCAACCCTGCACTTGTCCAACTTTATAATTAGATAGATAGTAGAGTGTAAGTCAAAAATTGAAAAAAAAAAAAAAAATTCACTATTTAGTGTGATTTTGTTCAGAAATTTGCTGAACAAAAAATGCTGCCATATATGGATCATTATTAAGTCTGATTTTGTCAAAACAAGTTAGGGAATTGTTATGGTATCTAAAGGTAAAGGTATAAAATATCGGGGTTCAAACATATAATTTTAATCATTTAACATGGAACTTAAACCATTAAATATGCAAATTCTATCAATAAATATGAAATTAATTTTATATTTTCAAACGTTTTACATTTATTGATAGAATTTACATATTTAATGGTCAAAATTATATATGTATACCCAAAAATATTTGATATCTTTGGATTGTAGCCAACTTGTTAATATTATTCGAGTGCAGAAGAGCTTTCAACTTTCCAATCCAAGATTACACAAATATAAAATAAGTTCATTTCCACTAAACATCGGCCCATACTCTCTGGCAATTAAGCCATCATTCTCTGGAAACTTGGTTTTAGGCCCGTAGCTTTACTCAATTGCTATCTTCAAACTCATTTTGTGCCGACACCTTATCAATGTACAAACTTGCACGCATAAATCAGTCAGATTCATACGTATTTTTTTTCAACCACATATTGTGTAAGAAATAATGATTCAAATTTTTTTGTTTTTGAGTGAGGGACAGAGGACATTATAGCCGTGACACCTTTATTCAAGGAAAAAAAGGGAAAATTGCACATCTAAATAGTTTCTGATTATTGAACTAGAGATGTTGGGCGATTATTATAATATCCTATAATATGTTATTTTGAATATTGAATATGTAACTTAAATTATTAAATATATAAATTCTACTAATAAATATGTAATTAATTTCATGTTTTGAAAAAGTTTCATATTCATTAGCAGAGTTTGCATTTTTAATGATTTAAGTCGCATGTTCAATACTCAAAATAGTATATTTGAACAAAGAATATTAAA
The DNA here is from genome assembly GCA_019454045.1 of Zanthoxylum bungeanum. Taxonomy (NCBI): domain Eukaryota; kingdom Viridiplantae; phylum Streptophyta; class Magnoliopsida; order Sapindales; family Rutaceae; genus Zanthoxylum; species Zanthoxylum bungeanum. Next base: position 18,314 of record SKCR01008795.1, on the reverse strand, counting down.
TACCCTTGGGGATACTGTAGGTCCGAGATGTGTGATAAAATTTAGGGTAAATACCGACCCATTAGCTATTTTTATTAGAAAATTGTCCCAAGTTGACAAAAAATCTAATTAATGGCTAAATAAAATATTTTGGGATCAAATTGCCCTCCCTCACTAGTTGAAATTAGATCTCTGCAATTCATAATTACAAAATTACTCATAATTTCCTCACATATTCACTCACAAATTATTATTATTTTTTAAATCGTTAGAAATCTCACCGCTAAATCACTCATTCTGGGTTTAAGCGGAACAGTTAAAACCCCAGTTGCCACAGGCTCTTATAAGAAACACACTTCATGAATTCGAACCCATAATCTCAATGTGAGATTCTGAACCCTACACTATCGAGTTATGCCCTCTCACGAATTTATAAAAGGCTCATTTAATTAATTGGAAAATAATAAATTAAGGTTTAAATGATTATAATGGTTTTATGGGCAGGGTTTTTTTGATATAAGAATATTGTATGATTTATTACGTTAGAAAACACTTAATATGATTACATAAGCTGGAAATTGAATTTAATCCCGTAAGAAAGTATTTTTCCAATTGAAAAATCAATATTTTTTTTGCAGTGGGGATCAGTTCGGGTGACCCTTTTGGGCTCTTAGATCGGTGATTAACTCTATAGAAGAAAGTTTAAATCAGTTCCAATTTTAAGGTTATATTTCTGGTAATTGAACACACTTAATGGATTCAGCAGATCGATTGACATGTTTTATGCATAATGGACAACTAAAGTTGATGTGAAATTATTGAGGTTAGTACTTTGAACGGTAATTCATTTCATATTTATGACCTATTTATGAATACTAGCAATCACTTTTTATTCCATAATATGTAACATTTAATGGTACCATTCTTTTTTTTTTTTTTTTTTTTTTTTTTTTAACATACATATTCTATCTAATTTAGTTTAAATCAAAACTAACTGAGGATTTGTGGTGTATATGTTAGACAAAGATCCGGGAATATACAAGTCGGTCAAAGATCAGGGAATACACAGTTACAATGAGGTTTGTAATTGACATTGAGATGTATCACCACTTGTGGTATATTTTCAATTAAAGTTCTTGGCTGAGAGTTGCTGACACGAGTCGGTCAATAAAATCCATCGAGACCAGTACATGTGGTATATCGTGATTTGGTCTGATGGTTTATTCTGAGTTTTAGGAGACTGAGATAGACATGTAGGTGTTCTTTTGATAGCTCTGAACGATTCATTAGAAGTATTCTTAATAGATGGCACACCAACGTCAATAGGCTTCTTCCCAAGCCGAGTAGCATATATGATCCTCCACACTTTGACAAAAATCACATCACCGGTCAATCTAAACCAAACCTCTATCTATTCTTTAGGTGTAGACCGATACTCATGATATATTGTGACGTATCTAAAGAAGATTTGTTAGTCCCGTGTGCAGGATTTAAGTATCCACTTCGTGATCCTTTAAATCATTGGCCAAAGTATACTGTGGAAATGAGTTTTGAGTATTTATCTAGAGAATCACAAATATGTTGCGACATACATGAATTATGCAGGTGGAGATTTAACATTTATTCTATATCTCCAATATAATTCAGATAGCCTAAACATTAAGAAAGATATTCGGTTAAGTAAATAACTTAGAACATTATTTTATGAGATTTTATCACTAAGTATTAGATGCTTATTTCATATGGTAAAGAAAGGTCTGATACAAGATCACACCACATATCCTTATCCATTTAATGAATATTGTATTCGGGAATGTGATGAAATCTTATTTAACCAATGATTGTCATTGGACCAGAAGATTTATTAGACTGATATATTAGATGTATGTAGTTTAATGAGTTGTAAATTGCTTAAGGTAGTTTTATTTACTTCGTAATTTAGTCAATGAATTGTTATGACTTAGTTACATGTTTATGATGAAACACGTATAATATTTTTTGACTGGTTCAACGATATTCTATCTGAAGTTTTGAAAATGTATTTTTAAAAATCATTGTGAGTCTTTGAATTATTCAAAGATGTTTGATACGATCAAACATATGAATTTATGACAATTAGTTCGAAGATTATTTAATGAATATGATTCTTATTCAATATGATTCTTCTATGATTCCATCATCATGAAATTGATTAGTGGGAGTAATCAAATCTTATATGATTTGATTCGTTTGATATTAAGTGTTACCGAATTAGTTTCAATACTCTTGGGGATATGCTATAATAACACTAATTCATCATTTAATTACGGTTCCATTAGATTCTACAGTTACGTATATGATATGTATAAGTAGAAAATTCGAATCTTGAAAAGTTTGAGATTTGAATCTTTCTTTTGTATAATGGTTACATAATTGAAAGCACTTCTGCCTCGGAGGTACAAGTAAAAGTTTATCATTTATTCTATTTTAATAAAATATTGTAATATATTTTAATAGAATATTGTATTCTATTTGATAAAATATCTTTTCTACGATCCCGAGTAAAAAAATTATTTTATTATTTAGTCTGCAATATCAGATGTTGACCATTTAGAAAAAACATGACTTATTGAAGTGAAATGTGAGAATGATAAAGTATAAATGGAACTACATAATTAATAAGATGAAAAGACCCTTAGAAATCTTCCATATAAGTCAAATAGGATGTCAGAATCATTTGCGAAGTATTTGATACTTAATGGTTCTCTTGTTTTCTTATCCAAGATAGTTATCCTATAACTTATAGTGTGAGTGATATTTGATATCGATTTCGGAAGTTAGCATTAAACCATAGGTCTGAGATTGTTAATAGTTTACAACGATCAAGTTTTGAACTTGATTGATCTTTTGTTATGAATCGTTCATAAAATGTGCAAATGGTTTGCGTGGCAAAAGCAAAGTAAGCTTATTAAATGTTTGACTTCTATAGTATGATAGTGAGAAAGGTTATATTCAACAATCTATTGTAGATTCTGAGGAAAATTGTCTCTAGTCGTATAATTGAATAATTAAAGATATGTTGGTTAATGTTAATATTAAACTGTGTATTTTAGCTAAGATTGTAAAGTGGTGTTCAGTTCTGGAATGGCTCTGGAGTTTGTATTATGCTAAAATTACAATTTGGATACTAGCTTGTAGAGCCTATTGTAGTCTCAGATGAGTTTTCCGGAAATATGTGTTCTCTAATTTTGATGTCAGTCAGATTGTCTGATTTTATCAAAGCATAGAGAATACATATATGATAGTAGTGTTAGTGGGAGCGTACAAATTTCTATCTAGTGTTACATATTCTAACGACATTATCATTATTAAGGTAATAATGAGATGTTTGTGAGGTAAAAGATTTACCTAAGTCTTTTTTTTTTTTTTCCCGTGAAAGCAGTGACAATAGTCTCTCTTATATTTGATATAAAGTTTAAGCGACTTGTGAGATACTCCCTGTTGGACAATTATGACCCATATCATCACTATTTGTACAGATCATGGTGTTGTTGTACAAATTAACTATGTGACAAAGGAAATTGCTCTTTTATCATTTGTAATTAGATTACCAAGATATATAAATGATAAAAGGTCCTTATGATTAGTTCCGGATTGAGATGATATGAGACAGTATCAATCCACGAAGGTTTAATCATTAAATATCCCTAGTCGTAGTATTATCGAAATTGGACATCGATAATACAGAATAGACTAGTATTATACTTGTGCGCGTTGTGGGAGCATAACGACATAGTTCTCATATATTTGGATATAGGATACTCATGCAAGTGTAATAGGAGGTTGTGTTTACCGATGGTACAGGAACAACTTCTCTCTGGATAGACCCCTCGGAATTCCATTGGTAGTATGACTATGTGTCTATGGAAGTCCGAATCAGGGTAGGTGTATTTGGTCTTAACCTGAGACTTGCACCGCTAATACTTGCGACAATCAATATACTTTGGTTTTGGTCGTCCAGGGCTTTAACAGATTATGTGTACACCTCTTCTAGGTATATTGAGAATCGTAGTGTATTGGGTGTGATGTCAAGACAGAAGTATCACTTCAGTCATAGTGGAGATGATGATCACGTAGGATACGGAACTGGTGATCTTTAGTACTGCAGTCATCGGGATAATATGACTAGGTCATGATTATCCGATTATAGAGACTAGTTACCAGAGATCCGATATGTGCTTCGTACGGGGCATACACAATTCCTGCCCCAGGCCTAGCACGTGACATCCGATGCTGGATCGTAATACGCAATACTACGTATACTACGCCTGATAAAGATTACATATTCCTTTAAGAATATTTCTGGAGAATTGGGTAGGCATAGTGCTTTGTTAGAAGCCAACCATGTCTTGTAAATCGGTAAAAGCGTAGTACTAGGTACGTACGTGTTCGGATAGTCCGACGACCGGATTTACTGCCAACATATCCGGGGATCTCATTGGTCGCTTCTCGAAAATCCACCGATGACGTATGACTCGCACATTATTAATATGAGATTAATTAGAAGAGAGAAAAAATTAATCAAGGATTAATTACAGAGTTATTTTATCTGGGATAAAATATTATTTAAAGAGAGAGAACGATTAATTTGGAATTAATCGATAAAATAATATATTCGATATATTATACGAAATTAGATTTCGACGCGGAATTAAAATTAGATTTTAATTCGGGCGAACGAGTTAATTTAGAATTAATTCGCTAGCGACGTTAATAGTAATTTTGCTAGGCATAATTATTTAATTAAATTTGATTTAATTACGTCGCAACGGAAAAATCGTTAATTCGAAATTAGCGAACTTGAGCCCGGGAGTGTTTGCGAGCCCACTCGCATTTCGAATTCAAGTGCGGCCCATAAGTCACATCAAGCGTCACATCATTAGTCATTCAAGTGATGAATGTCTTGTCACTTTGAGTGATGTGATGTCTAGTCACTTTTGAGTGATTGAGTGAAATATTGATTTGGTTAATTAATTATGGCTATACACTTAGGTTAATTAAATTATGAAATTTGGAATTTTGGTAATTTAATTAATTGGGCCAAATTTGGAATTGGGCTTGTAAAGTTGTAATTGGACTTAATGGGCATGGTTGGGCCAAGTTTGGTTTAGGCTAATTGGTTGGATCCAATTGGGCCCAAAACCATTTCCATAAAGTCCAAATATGACTTAATGGACCTTTCATTTAAAAAGGGCCTAAATTGATTTCTTGGCAAATAAGGGTGATTCCTTAAATGGCCTTTGGTATTTGGGTTTGACCCATATTGACCAAAAGTCCATGCCTTAAGAAATTAATTAAAAGCCCATTGGACTTTAATTAAATTAACATTGGATGTTAATCGGGCTTTGAGACCCGTAACGATTAGATTTGGAATCTAAGTCGTAAAGGCACATTAAAAAGTGTAATTATTTAATTTAGAATTAAATATAGAATTAGTATTAAATACAAATTAAATTGGATTTAATGTTGTAGTTTAATATAATTCAAGGATTCGTACTTAGAGTACTTATTCGTAAAACGAGTTGGACTCGCGCAAAATCAAATCGTTGTTTGAACATTGGATGGTCATTAATATTCAGATTAATTAATTGGATTAGATTGATTGATAACATGCTTGTGTGAATACATGGATGCGATGTATGAATAATGTATATCGGATGGATATTAGATGGGTGAGGGCAATTTTGGAAATTGTTGTAATAAATTTAGAATTTATTAAATTGGACCTGCGTGTCCAGCCTATTACCTCTTGACTCTGTGTATTTCTCTTCTCACCTATTCCCCTCAATGTAAATGAGGTTTCTTTAAAAGTGTTATGTAATTGGGTAGAAGTAATACTTGTGCTAGCGGAAGAGAGGAAATGGAGAGATTTGTTCTAGGAACAATGTTTTAAGTATCCATCCGCATATCATTATTATATTTATTTACGCGCCTTATTATGTGTTTAGAATGCATGTTTAAGGGTGTATAATGATGAGACCTTAAGAAAGATAATTAATTGGTTGCCAATTACGCGAAAAACCCTCACTACATATTAAGCGTTTTTCGTTCCATTAATTGATTCTTACTCAAGATCCAAGATTGGCACTGGTTTGTTGGCCAAAGTCAAGACCTTTGTCTGTCGCGGATGTGTTTGAATCATGAAGGCTTTGTTCAATATTGGTGTCTTGTCCAAGTTGTGATTTGTTGGCCAAAGTCAAGATCACTTCTTGTCCATCGACATTGATTACGAAGCTTTCCATAGTCAATGGGTTCCGCTTAACTGGGATCACTAAGTTTGTTGTGCCAAAGCCAAGGCTTAGTTGATTCAGAGGAAAAAGGTTAGGCAATATATTGGATATATTGGCATATATAAGATATATGTTTCGGACTTGGACGTCTACCTACTGGATCTAGGGATTGGATGGGATCCAATTGATCTTAGAGATCTACCTAGTTAATTATCATACAATTTGTTGGCCAAAGTCAAGATTGTGTGTTATTTAACGGGATCCTAGCCCACTAGGAAATAAGGTTTCCCAAGTACTCAACAGAGGGTTAGAGGCTCGCCGAAAAATAGTGGGTGGCAAGTATTAAATTTGCAATATTCGTTTAGTTACTTGCCATACGCGCTCATTTCAATTTTTCGTCAATACGTAATTATTTATTAGTTGGACTAATATTTAATTGTTGTTTTAAATTAAGCAGTTGGACTGTATTCAAACTATTTCAATTAATAGTTGATTTTATAATTGGATTATAGTAATCAATATAATTGAATTTAACCTATTAAATTATAGTTGATTATATAGTTAGACTATAGTAATCATTATAATCAATAGTACCTAAAATCGTTGATTTGATTGTTAGACTATTGGAATCAAGATAAATGAAAGATTAGCATTTAAAACATAATTCTGGGTGAAAATGTATTTAAATGGCTTTAATTTTTAGATTGTGAATAAAATCTCAGGATAGTCCTGGAGACCGAGAAGTTACTTTATTTGATATAGTGACGTCTCGAGCCTAAGCCTGAAGTTGAGCAAATAGTAGAGCATGATCTTTGGAAGATTCATGTGATGATAACTTAAGTGCTTAATCCATTAAGCTTGCCAAATAGACTCGTTAATTTCTTAATCAGAACTAAGGATTAGATACTTATAGTATGATAATGAAATTGAAGGATCTTCATAGATCTATTCTTCGATCTTAGAAGTAGAAATTGCAATAGAAAACTCTTGGAGAGTTAATGGCTATACTCAAGGAGACAAAGCTGAAGTTTGCAATAGGGCAAGAAGCGCAAGGCATATCTTACTTCGACATTCTAGATGGCCAAGGCTTGGCCAAAGGCTTCTAGGGTGTGGAAAGGGGAAAAGGTAAAATCATCACAGTCTTCAAGGAAGACAAAGGACATATCCCAAGTTGTCTGCCTAATTTGTGGCAAATGGGGTCACTGAAAGTGTAACTGCCGTATGGACGACGCAGACATGAAGGAATTGAAGACGGTGCAAGGCTTCCGACTTCAAATATGTTTGTCATAAACATGTTCACTACCAGTATTAAAATTAGATTTTAGACACTAGATGTGGTACATAAATATGTACTGGTGTGCAGAATCTGTTAATAAGCAGGATACTGACTTCAGATGAGATTTACCTACGAATTGAAAATGGGACGACAGTCGCTGTTTTAACCGTAGAAACCTAAGTTTAGGAACTACCCTTCGTGTGTGTACTTAAATTAGGAAACTGTTACAATGTAACTAGTTTGACTAGAAACATTATCTCTATATCAGGGTTTAACCCAATGCGGGTATACCTTTATATTCTAGAACACTAAAGTTTTTCATTTTATAAAGATGATATTGAGATAAACACATTAGATGTAAATAACAGTATTTATATTTAAAATATAAATGAATCTCAAACATATGATATGACAAACAAATAGCTCAAACTGAGTAAATCAGTTGAGACCTATTAGTGGCATTGTTTTCTGGGACACAATTAACAAGACTTGTATATCCACACTTTCGAAGAGTGGATACTAGGATGGATTTGATTCAATTCAGATAATGTCTACGAATCTAGTTTATTGGGCAAAGTGCCTAAAACACCTTTTACTTGCTAAAAGTGCAAGTGTCATCGATCTGTTAGCCCTTGGTCATAGTGACATAAGTGGGCCCATGTCTAGCTAGGCTCGAAGTGGATATGAATGTTTCGTGACCTTTACGGATGTGGCATCGCGTTATGGTTATGTGTTTCTTTTGAAACACGGATCAGAAACTTTTGATGAATTCAAAGAGTTTCGACACGAAGTAGCAGACAGATCGGCTAAAGAATTAAAACTGTCACGGTTAGACCATGAAGGAAAATACTTAAGAAATAAGTTTCTCAAATACTTGAAAGAGTATAATATTCTTTCAATAAGGACTCCTCCCGGAACACGTCAATTTGACGGTATATCTGAACCGAGAAACCAAATTTTATTGTACATGATAAGGTTAATCATGAGTCGCTCTGAGCTACCATTTCCTTCAAGGGATATGCATAAACAATGCAAAACTTATTTTGAATAAGGTTCCATGAAAATATGTTAGACAGACATCATATTAGATATGAACAGGAAAGAAACTAGGTTTTCTTATTCCTGAAGATTTGGGAATGCTAGGCATATGTTTGGATGATACCAAACTAGAACCCAAATCAGATAAGTGCCTAAGTTGTTTGTTATCCTAGGGAAACCGCAGTATAGTACTTATACAACTCACAAGAGAACAATGTAATTGTTGCTCGCCATGCGGTTTTCCTATGAGGAATACCTATATCCAGTGGTAAGTGAGAGGAAAGTAAAACTCGATGAAAATCGCAGTAATACTGTTCCAGGCACCGATTCCTTAATGGAACATAAATAGATCATCAAGGATGAAACTATACCAATAATATTCGAATACACAAGAACCGCGTAAGTCGGAGAGAGTACGAGGAGGTATGAGTTTCTGATCTCACCTCATAAAGATGTCAATCTTATTGAGGAATACGAACTGACTACGTAAGAGGAAGTGATACAAGGTATCGACTCCCTATTATGGCAAAGTGCCATGAAGTCCGAAATGGATTCCATGTATAACAACCAAGTTTGGATACTAGTTGTTGTACCGGAAGGCATTGTGCCTATTGGTACTATATAAGTCTTCAAGGAAGACATACATGGAAGGCAACATACCAACGTACTAAGCTAGGCTTGTAGTGAAAAGGTATCGTTATCAACATTGTGTCGATTACGATGAAACCTTTTACCTGTTGTCATGGTTAAATCTATTTGGACAATGCTTGCTAATGCTGCATGTTTCATTTATGAAATATGGCAGCTGAATGCCAAAATCTATTTCCTTAACGAAAACCTTTTGGAGCATGTTTATAACATCCTAACGGTTTTGTCATACCAAAACGAGCAAACAAGGTTTGCAAGTTAATTCGATCCATTTATGGATTGAAGCAAGCATATCGTTCTAGGAATTATCGTTTGATGTAATCATAATGGTATATGATTTAATTCAAAATGAAAATGATTCTTGTATATATAAGGATGTTAGTGGGAGCGCACTGACAGTGAATGTCCTAAGTAATGATGACATATCATTTCTTGGAAATGATATTCCCAAAATACAATCGGTGAAAGCTTGGCTTTCATGAAAATTCTCCGTAGAATTCTTGGGAGATACAACCTTTATTCTAGGAATAAGGATCTACTAGGATAGATCTAAAAGTTGTTAATACTCTCTGAGAACTCGTACATTGAAATAAATGTACGCGACCTGGTATCTCATACGCTTTGACATATGGAGTCACAATCGGGCCAATCCAAGTGATAGTCACTGGATTGAAGTTAAGAACATCCTTAAGTATCTTAGAGGAACTAATGATGCTTTCTTATACTATGGAGAATGAGAACTTGAAGTGACTGGGTTCACTGCTGCAATTTTCCTACCCGATAAAAAAATGACTATAAGTCATAACAAAGGTACTATAAAGTTTGAATAACGGAACAGTGAGCTGGAAATCTTCCATGCAAGATACTGTTATCGAATAAACAACAAAAGTAGATTATTACTGCAACTGAGGCAGCAATAGAAGCCTTTCGGATTGACAATAATCCTAATCAGATTAAGAGTAGTTCTGTTAGCAGCTGAGCTAGGCTACATCACAGGCTAAAGAATTAATTGTCTCATCAACGATCCATATATATACTTCAAATATACATATGATTCGTTCGGATCATACATCGTGGCGATGTGATGATCGAATAAATCGCATCAGATGATAACACTACAAATCCGCTGACGAAAGCCTTTTCTCAGTAGAAGTTTGAGCGAACCGTACATAGTTCGGGTGTAGGACACTTGAGTGATTGGCTATAGGCCAAGTGGGAGATTGTTGGACAATTATGACCCATAGCATCACTATTTGTACAGATCATGGTGTTTTTGTACAAATTAACTATGTGACAAAGGTGATTGCCCTTTTATCATTTGAAATTGGATTACCTAGATGTATAAATGATGAAAGGTCCATTTGATTAGTTCCGGATTGAGATGATATGAGACAGTATCAATCCACGAAGGTTTAATCATTAAATATACCTAGTCGTAGTATTATCGAGATTGGACATCGATAATGCGGAATAGACTAGTATTACACTTGTGCGCGTTGTGGGAGCATAACGGCATAGTTCTCATATATTTGGGTATAGGATACTCATGCAATTGTAATAGGAGGTTGTGTTTACCGATGGTACAGAAACAGCTTCGCTCTGGATAGACCCCTCGGAATTCCATTGGTAGTATGACTATGTGTCTATGGAAGTCCGAATCAGGGTAGGTGTATTAGGTCTTAAACTGAGACTTGCACCGCTAATACTTGCGACAATCAATATACTTTGGTTTTGATCATCCAGGGCTTTAACAGGTTATATGTACGCCTCTTCTGGGTATATTGATAATCGTAGTGTATTGGGTGTGATGTCAAGATGAAAGTACCACTTCAGTCATAGTGGAGATGATGATCACGTAGGATACGGAATTGGTGCTTTTATATGTTGCAGCTATCGGGATATTATGACTAGGTCATGTTTATCCGATTATAGAGAGTAGTTACTAGAGATCTGATATGTGCTTCGTAAGGGGCAGCCATAATTCCAGCCCTAGGCCTTGCACATGACATCCGATGCTGGATCGAAATACGCAATACTACATATACTACGCCTGATATAGATCACATATTCCAGTAAGAATATTTATGGAGAATTGGGTAGGCACGGTGCTTTTCTAGAAGCTAACCATGTCTTGTAAATCGGTAAAAACGTAATACTAGGTACATACGTGTTCAGATAGTCCGACGACCGGATTTACTGCCAACATATCCGGGGATCTCATGGGTCGCTTCCCAAAGATTCACCGATGACGTATGACTCGCACTTTATTAATCTGGGATTAATTATAAGAGAGAGAAAATTAATCTGGGATTAATTACAGAGATATTTTATCTAGGATAAAATATTATTTAAGAGAGAGAACGATTAATTTTGAATTAATCGATAAAATAATATATTCGATATATTATATGAAATTGGATTTCGACGTGGAATTGAAATTAGATTTTAATTCGGGCGAACGAGTTAATTTAGAATTAATTCGTTAGCGACGTGAATAGTAATTTTGCTAGGCATAATTATTTAATTGAATTTGATTTAATTAAGTCGCAACGGAAAATTCGTTAATTTGGAATTAACGAACCGGAGCCCAGGAGTATTTACGGGCCCACTCGCATTTCGAATTCAAGTGCGGCCCACAAGTCACATCACGGGTCGCATCACATCGCACGTCATTCAAGTGATGGATGTCTTGTCACTTTGAGTGATTGACATGCAGTCACTATTCATGAAAGAAGTGGTTGTGAGGCATTTAATGAGATTTTTGGCTCCAAAATTTGGTTTGATTTTTAGAAATGATATGCCAATTTTTTGTAAAGCTTTTTCATTATTATTGTTTTTAGAAAACAAAAGAAAACTCTCTCTCTTTTCTTCACACCCAAGAATCGGCCAAGGGACAAAATTCTCTCCCAATATTTTCCTTCAAAGTCGTGAGGTTCATCAAGGGAAATAGAAATTTTGTGGCAAAATTTCAAGAGTGCTAGCACACATCCGGAGTCTTGCAAATGTGATAGGAAAACCCACCCGTGGGCATGGAATGTACACCAAGCTTGGAGCTTGAAGAACACAAATGGAGCACACAATGGAGGCCAAATTTTTACTATTGCCGAGAGCTTTTTTGGAGGAGAAAAGCTTGAAGATTTTACGTTCAACGCATCGCCAAATCCGATCAATGTAAGTATGATTCCGCCATGCTCCTTTGTTGTATTTACACATGTTTCATTGCTTGAAATCGATCTTGGGACTAACTAGAAACCCAACATGATGGTGGTGGTTGGAAGACTTTAAAAGTCTTGTACCTTTTTGAAAAAATGGTAATTGTTTTGGTATTTGAATTTTGGAAATTAAATAACCAAATACACAACACAAATTCTCTCTCTCCTTTTTGCTACACTCACGGTTTTGGGAACCCTTTTTCCCTCCTCTCCCTCTCGGCTTTTGAAGCCAATTTTCTTCTCATTTTCTTGCTTGGCCGAGACATAGAAGAAGAAACTAGGAAGATTTGTGGCAAATCTTTCCAATGCTAGCACATGAAGAGTCATCCAAGGTGATAGGGAAACAAACCCTTGAGCATGGAATCACCATTTGCAAAGCTTGGAGCTTGGAGCATACATGGAGGGCTTGACCGAATTCCTTGGAGCACAAAAAGGAGCCTTTGCCGAGAGCTTCACAAAGCTTGAAGATTTTTTGTATTCAACGCATCAAAATCCGGTCAATGTAAGTATGATTCCGCCATACTCCTTTGTTGGTTTATTCTAAGGTCCCAAGATCAAATCAAGACATGAAATAATGCGTGAATACATCAACGGAGGTAGCGGAATACTCACATTGATCGGTTATGTCAATTTGAAGACGAATCAAGGCCAAAAACGTACTGCTCTGCTCACGCCACTGCAACCAGTCCATGCTCACTGTCTTGGCAGTTTCGGGTCTCAAAACGAAGCTCCAAACTCCGTCGGATGAGTCCCGCCTCATGGTCGAACCTCCCTACCACCTTCGCAAGACTCGTAGTGTGCTAGCACTTGCGGTTTTCACCATGAAAACCCAACTCTTGCTCCCCTAAAGTCACGCCCAAACTGGTTCAAAACCAGTGAAGAATGGCCACCATTGCCGTGAGAGGAAGAGAGAATTTTGAGAGAGATTGAATTGTGTTGTCTTAAAATGATTTACCAAAAATCAATTTATATTTATGCCATAATATTTATTAAATTAATAATAAAATTATGACACAAAACATGCAATGGCTTAGAGTGTCAAACACTCAAACTCCATGCAATGACATTGAGTGCAATGTACACAATCTACATGCAAAGCATTAGAATGACATGTGTCATGTGGGCCCCACACGTTTCCAAATGAAAGTGGGCCCACGTGCACTCACGCGTTCGGGTTCGATATTTCCGAAATACCGAGCTTACGTCGCGATGTTAATTCAATCGAATTTAAATAAATAATTGCGCCTGGCGAAATTATTATTTACGTCGCTAACGAATTAATTCTAAATTAACTCATTTGCCCGAATTAAAATCTAATTTTAATTCCGCGTCGAAATCTAATTTCGTCTAATATATCGAATATATTAATTCATCGACAATTCCAAATTAATCGTTCTCTCTTTTTAGACGACATTTTACCCCGGATAAAATATCTCCGTTATTAATCCTAGATTAATTTTCTCTCTCTTCTGTATAATCCCAGATTATTCAAGAGTGCGAGTTGTGCGTCATCGGTGGATTATCGGGAAGCGACCCATGAGATCCCCGGATAAGTTGGCAGTAAATACGGTCGTCGGAGTATCCGAATCACGTACGTACCAAGTACTACGTTCTACCGATTTACGAGACAAGGTCGACTCCTAGCAAAGCACCAAGTCTTCCCAAGTTCTCCGGACATATTCATCAAAGAATATCTAGATCTGTATCAAGCGTAGTATACAATTGTATTGTGCGTATCGGCCCAGTATCGGATAATCACGTGCTAGGCCTGGGGCTGGATAAGTGTCTGCCCCGTACGAAGCACATGTCGGATGTCTGGTAACTAGTCTCTATAATCGGATATACATGACCTTGTCATAATATCCCGATGGCCGCGCAGCACTTAAGAGCACTAATACCGTATCCTACGTGACATCATCTCCAATATGACTGAAGTGATACTTCCATCTTGACATCACACCCAATACTCTACGACTCTCTGATAAACCCAGAAGTGGTGTACTCAGAACCCGTTTAAAGTCCCCTACCACCAAGACCAAAGTTTATCAATTATCGTAAGTATTAGCGATGTAAGTCTCAGGTTAAGACCATACACACCTACCTTGATTTCGGCCTCCCATAGACACATACTCATAATACCAATGGGATTCCGAGGGGTCTATCCAGAGCGAAGCTGTTTCCCGTACCGTCGGTGAAACACGACCTCCTATCGCACTTGCATAAGTATCCAATACTTATATATATGAGAACTATGCCGTTGTGCCCTCACAAACGCGCACAAGTGCAATACTAGCCTATTCCGCATTATCGATGTCCAGTCTCGATAATACTACGGCTAGGGATATTTAATGATTAAACCTTCGGGGACTGATACTGTCTCATATCATTCTCAGTCCAGGTACTAATAATAGGGACCTATCTTCATTTATATATCTATGGTGATCTAATCACAAATGATGAGAGTGCAATTTCCTTGTCACATAGTTAATTTGCTACAACAACACAATGATCTGTGCAAATAGTGACGCTATGGGTCATTTTGTCCAACAATCTCCCACTTGGCACATAGCCAGTCACTCAAGTGTCCCCACACCTGAACTGTGTACAGTTCGCTCAAATTGCTGAGGAAAGGTTTTCGTCAGCGGATTTGCTTAATTATCGTCTGACGCGATTTACACGATCATCACATCGCCACGATGTATGATCCGAACGAATCAGATGATATAGAAGTATATATCTGGATCGTCGATGAGACCTTTAATTCTTTAGCATGTGCTGACGCCTAGCTCAGCTGCTAACAGAACCATATCTAATCTAATTAGATTTATTATCGATCCAAATGGCTTCTATTGCTGCCTCAGCTGCAGTAATAATCCGCATTTGTTGTTAATTCGGCAACAGTTATCTTGCTCGAAAGATTTCCAGCTCACTGTCCCGTTATTCAAACTTTATAGTACCGCAATATTTAATCGTTTGGAAACTTGCAGTGGTGATCCCAGTCACTTCAAGTTCTCCCTCTCCATAGTTTAAGATAGCATCTTTAGTTCTCAGAGATACTAACAGATGTTCTTAACTTCAATCCAGTGACTATCACTTGGATTGACCCGATTGTGACTCCATATGCTCGAAGCGTATGAGACACCAATACAAGTACATTTTAAATGTACAATTTCCCAGAGAGTGTTAACAAACTCCAAATCTAGCCCAGTAGATCTTTATTCCTTGAATAAAGGTTGTTACTCCCCAGAATTCTACGGAGAATTTCTATGAAAGAATATTTATGAAAGCCAAGCTTTCACCATTGCTATATGGGAATATGGGAATTCACTGTCAGTGCGCTCTCCCACTAACCTCCTTATATACACAAGAATTATTTCGTTTTGAGTCAAATCATAAACCATTATGATTATTTCAAAACGTCAGTTCCAAGAACCTTATGCTTGCATCAATCCAAACATGGATCGAATAACCCGCAAACCTTGTTTGTCGGTTATATAAAATCGTCAGGATGTTGTAAAACATCCTCCAAAAGGTTTCCTTTTCAGGAAAGCGATTTTGATTTATAACTGACACATTTCATAAATGAAATATACAGTTATTATTATTTTTTTTTTAAGCATTTTCAAAATGGATTTACCATGGCAACAGGTAAAAAGGTTGAACCGTTATTAACACAATGTTGATAACGATACCTTTCCGTCAAAACCTTAGGTTTGCACGTTGGTATGTTGCCTTCCATGTATGTCTTCCTTGAAGACGTTTAATGTACCAAAGGCACAACGCCTTGTGGTACAACAACTAGTATCCAAACATAGTTGTTATACATGGAATCCATTTCGGACTCATGGCACTTTGCCATAACATGGAGTCGATACCTCGTATCACTTCCTCTAAACGTAGTCGGATGGTACACCACCATAAGATTGACATCTTTATGAGGTGAGATCAGAAACCCATACCCTAGGTTGTTTTCTGACTCTATCCGATCTACTAGGTTCTTGTGTATTTGAAGATTAATGGTATAGTTTCATCATAGATGAACTATTTGTGTTCCATTAAGACTTTGTGCCTTGAACAGTATTACTCCGATTTTCATCGAGTATCACTATCCTCCCACTGACCACTGCATATCGGTATTCCTCTCAGGAAAACCGCATGGTGAGCAACAATTACATTGTTCTCATGTGGGATTTATAAGTACTATACTTAAGGTTTCCCTTAGGATAACCTATATTGGCACTTATCCAATTTGGGTCCTTAGTTTGGTATCATCCAAACGCTATGCCTGGCATACCCAAATTATCAGGAATGAGAAACCTCGTTTCTTCCCTGTTCATATCCTATATGATATCTGTCAAACAGATTTATATGGAACCTTATTCTAAATAAGTTTTGCACTGTTAATACATATCCGGTTGAAGGAGATAGTAGCTCAGAGCGACTCGTGATAAACCTTATCATGTCCAACAAAAATTCGGTTTTTAGTTCGGACACACCGTCTAACTAACGTGTCACGGGAGGAGTCCTCATATGAAAGAATACCGTACTCTTTCATTTACGTATGAAACTTACTGCTTAAGTATTTTCCACTACGGTTTTACCGTGGCGGAATAATACTACAGCCGATCTGTTTGTCTACTTCGTGTCGAAACTCTAAAGTTTCCGATCTGTGTTCTTCAAAAGAAACACATAACCACAACGTGATGTCACATCTGTTAAGGTCACGAAATATTCATGTTCACATCTAGCCTAGCTAGATATGGGCCCACTTACTTCACCATGAATAGGGCTAACAGATCGGTGGCCCTTTTACTATTACCAAGTAAATAGTATTTTAGGTATTTAACCTAATAAACTAGATTCGTAGACCTTATTTGAATAGTCAAATCAGTCCTAGTATCCACTCTTCAAAAAGTGTGGATATACGAGTCTTGTTTAATAAACTAGATTCGTAGACCTTATTTGAATAGTCAAATCAGTCCTAGCACCCACTCTTCAAAAGTGTGGATATACGAGTCTTGTTTAATTGTGTCCCAGACAACAATGCCACAAATAAGTCTCTATTGATCAAATCAATTTGAGCTATTTATTTGTCATTTTATATGTTTTTGAGATTTTATTATATTCAAAATATAAATTCTGTTATTTACATCCAATGTATTTATCTCAGTATCAACTTTATATAATGAAACACTTTAGTGTTCTAGAATATAAAGGTTTTATCCGCATCGGATTAAACACTGATATAGAGATAATGTCTCTAGTCAAACTAGTTACATTATAACATTTCCTAATTTAAGTACATACCCAAATGGTAGTTCCTAAATTTAGGTATCTACGGTCGAAACAGCGACTTTCGTCCCGTTTCCAATTCGCAGAGAAATCTCGGCTTGAAGCCAGTATCCAGCTCACAGCGGATTCTGAACGTCAATACATATACGTATTATGTACCACACTAAGTATTAAAATCTAATTTCAATACTAGTAGTGAATATAACTTTGACAAACATTTTTAAAGTCAGAGCCTTGCCCTTTCTTTAATTCCTTCGTTACTTCCATATCCAAATGGTTGTCGCTACGGGATATGTCAATTATCCTTTTCAATATTTCACAAACCTTTGGCCAAGCCTTGGGTTTCGGAATATCGAAACGATGTGCACCTTGTGCTACATGCCCAATTGCAAACTTTGACTTTTCTCCACTAGAATAGTCAATTAATTCTCCAAGAATTATTAATTGCAATTTTAATACTTTTAAATCTAAAGATAGATTTATTGTAAGTATATTAATTAAGCACTAAAGTCATCATCACATAAATCTTCCAAAGACTTTATGCTCTACTATTTGCTTAATTATGGGCTTAGTCATAATAAGTTATTTTATCAAATAAAT
>SKCR01008794.1:0-23474 GCA_019454045.1 Zanthoxylum bungeanum | reverse complement strand
CAAGGAGCAGAAATAAAAGTTTTGTTGCTTGCCGCATCGCTCAACCGATCGATGTAAGTATTCCGTGACTTTCTCGATTTGTATTCGCACTTGTTTCATGTTTTGTATTCGATCCTTGGGACCGTAGAACTCCAACACATTTTGTTTCAAATAGACACCACCAGTTGAAAACCTCAAACTCCCGAAAAAGGAACGGAACAAGCCTTCAATTGAAGAACCACCACAGTTGGAGCTGAAGTTACTTCCGAGCCATCTCATGTATGCATTCCTTGGAAACTCTTCTGAATTACCTGTAATTATTTCTTCTTCGCTAACATTGGAGCAGGAAGAAGAGTTGCTGAGAGTGTTACGAGAACACAAGAAAGCCATTGGCTGGACTTTAGCAGACATTCGAGGCATTAGCCCATCATTTTGCATGCACAAGATTCTGATGAACGAAGAGTACAAACCCACAGTGGAGCATCAACGAAGACTAAATCCAATCATGAAGGAGGTCTTGAAGAAATGAATCATCAAATGGTTAGATGCTGACATCATTTACCCATCTCAGACAGCACTTGGGTGAGTCCTATGCAGTGTGTACCAAATAAAGGAGGAATAATTGTAGTCACAAATGAAAAGAACGAGCTGATTCCAACAAGAACTGTGACTGGATGGAGAGTATGCATGGACTACTGGAAGCTGAAAAAAGCAACAAGGAAAGACCATTTTCCGCTGCTATTCATTGATCAGATGCTGGACAGACTAGCGGGACATGAGTTCTATTATTTTCCGGACGGATACTCGGGGTACGATCAGATTGCCATCGCCCCAGAAGATCAGGAGAATACCACTTTTACATGTTCGTATGGTACTTTTGCATTCCGTAGGATTCCATTTGGACTATGTAATACTCCTGCCACATTCCAACATTGCATGATGGCCATTTTCTCAGATATGTTGGAACAGAGTATGGAGGTTTTCATGGATGACTTCTCTGTGTTTGGAGACTCTTTTGACCACTGCTTGCAAAATCTGGAACAAGTATTACAAAGATGTGAAGATACCAACCTGGTACTCAATTGGGAGAAATGCCATTTCATGGTGTAGGAAGACATCTTTCTGGGACACCGGATCTTACAAAAGGGAATCGAGGTAGACAAATCAAAGATTGAGACAATTGAAAAATTACCTCCACCAACATATGTCAAAGGGATTCGAAGCTTTCTCGGACATGCAGGCATTTACAGGAGATTTATCAAAGACTTCTCAAAGTTTGCTAAACCTCTGTGCAATCTTCTGGAAAAGGATGTGTCTTTCAACTTCACCAAAGAATGTCACGAAGCTTTTGAGATCCTAAAACAGAAGCTGGTTTCTGCTCCTATCATTGTAGCACCAGACTGGACCCTTCCATTTGAAGTGATGTGCGATGCTAGTGATTTTGCTGTAGGTGCAGTTTTGGGACAACGCAAAGCAAAGATTTTCCACACCATTTATTACTCCAGCAGAACTCTGAATAAAGCTCAACTCAACTACACAACCACTGAAAATGAGTTGCTCGCAGTTGTGTTCGCTTTTGATAAATTCTGATCTTATTTGCTGGGTCTCAAAGTGGTGGTCTACACAGATCATTCATCAATCAAATACTTGATCGCGAATAAAGATGCCAAACCCAGATTGATCCGTTGGATACTTCTACTACAAGAATTTTACGTGGAGATCCGAGACATGAAAGGGACAGAAAACTAGGTGGCAGATCATTTATCGAGGCTTGAAAATGGAGAAACAGCTGGCAAAGAACTGACAATCAAAGAAACTTTTCCAGATGAACAGATGTTTGCCATGAATCAGCATGATGCTCCTTCGTATGCTGATTATGTCAACTACATAGTATCGGGAAAATGGCCGTTGGAATGGACAACTCAGCAACGAATGAAATTCTTCAAAGAAGTCAAGCATTATGTTTGGGATGAACCGTACATGTTCAAACATTATGCTGATCAATTACTGAGACATTGTGTTCCACAGGAGGAGGTCAATAATGTCTTGCAACATTGTCATTCATCACCATATGGCGGACATTTCAGTGGGAATAAAACTACAGCCAAAGTCCTTCAATCAGGTTTGTTATGGCCCACTCTTTTTAAATATGCTTATCTATTTGCTCTTCAATGTGACAGGTGTCAGAGAACAGGAAATATTTCGAGGAGAAATGAAGGACCTTTGTAAAACATTCTGGAAGTGGAGATATTTGATGTATGTGGGATTGATTTTATGGGACCCTTTGTTCCATCATTTGGAAACCTGTACATACCAGTTGTTGTAGACTACGTCTCCAAATGGGTTAAAGCAATTGCACTGCCATCAAATGATTCAAAAGTGATGATCAAATTCCTTAAAAATAATATTTTCACTCGCTTCGGAACACCTCGGGCTATTATCAGTGATGGTGGCATAAATTTCTGCAACAGATATTTCGATGCACTCCTATCCAAATACGGAGTTACTCATAAGGTGCCACTGCCTATCATCCACAGTCAAATGGACAGGTTGAAGTTTCATACAGGGAGATCAAAATAATCTTGGAGAGAATCTTTGGATCAACAAGAAGGGACTGGTCTACAAAACTGGATGACGCACTATGGGCCTACCGGACAGCTTACAAAACACCCATTGGTATGTCCCCATATCGAATGGTGTTTGGGAAAGCATGCCATCTGCCAGTTGAGCTTGAACACAAGGCGTACTGGGCACTGAAGAAGTTGAATCTTGATCCACAAGCTGCAGGAGAGAAAGGACTTCACCAACTCAACGAATTGGAAGAATTTCGCCTAAAGGCTTATGAGAATGCCAGATTATACAAAGAAAAGACCAATAAATGGCATGATCGAAAAATAGTACGCAGACAACTGGAACCACTGCAACAGATGTTGTTATACAATTCAAGGTTAAAACGTTTCCCTGGAAAGTTGAAAGTGTCAAAAAGTACTACTGGGAAAAATCATTTGAGCGACAAAAAGAAAGTGTCACACTTTCAGATCCAGCCTAACGTTCGGGTAGCCATGTCTAGCTGACGACCTTAAACTTAGCGCTAGCAGGGAGGCAACCCATGCAATTTGTGTATATATTGTGATCTGGTGTGTTTTATTATTGTGTGTTCAATTTTGCAGGTAAATTCATTTCATGATGGAAGACGCTCTCACAAATCTTCACAAGCAATTTCCTTCTCTCTCGCAAAATTCTCTGATGAAAGTCTACAAATCTCACTTGGAATGAATGAGACTTCTGACGATCCATGGTATTCCTAATGACATCGTTGGGTAATCGAAGCACGGGTCTGATTAGCAGGTGAGTATTCTGATTCTTGTAATTCTTATTTGCCTGGTTTTGGAAGAAGCACTTATGCAAAGAAACGTAGAGCTAAGCAAATGGGTGTTTGTTACAAATGTACACGCTGGAATTGCAATACTCATTGTCATTCTTTATGAATGATGTCTGATAATCGCGAAGATAAAATTAAATTCATTAGGAATGGCTTGAGTAAGGAGTCTTTAGATTATATATCTTCGACTCTTGAGACGCATCCCATGGGATATGTTCATATAGCCATTCGTAAATTACATAAACAATTCTAAAGAGAAAGACAACAGTATAGTCTCGGGAATCTAACTAAAAAGACATTGTTTACCAATTTATAAGAAAATTGGATGGGAAGCTTGTCCCTGACGCATAGACGTCAATCAAGTTGTTACTTTCTTGTAAATATTATATCTATTTGTCTTTTCCTAATAATTGTGATTTGTTTTGTTATTTTCTCCGACAGGATCCAGACCCTTTTTGACCTTTCATAATTTACTGTTTTGCTACTAATCGTCCTTTTGAAGATACTAGTGCTATTATTACTAACCCCTTTTCAGGTGTTAGAAATTCAACTCATTATTTCACTTTTGAAGGCATCCAGATTTGAGAAAAATATACATAAAATAAAAATGAAAGCCACTTCTAGAAGACGAGTTGTAAATATCTGTGTGTTTTGCGGTACTAGTGCTGGTTCTAAGCCAGAATACGTAGCAGCAGCATAGGAATTGGGTCGAGTCATAGCTGAAAGGAATATGCACCTAGTATATAGCGGTGGCAAACTTGGATTAATTGGGATCGTTTCAAAGGCCGTACAGGAAGGAGGCAGTCCAGTTTTGGGAGTCATCCCAAAACCTTTGGCAGAGGCGAATCTTATTGGACCATCAAACGGAGAAGAACTTATCGTGCCAGGTATGTCTGAACGACTGGTGGAAATGATTAACAGTGCTGATGCTTTTATTACTTTGTTAGGAGGGTTGGGTACGTTGGAGGAGATTTTTACAGTGCTATCTTGGGCGAACTTGAAGATACACCGGAAACCGATTGGACTATTTAACGCTGATGGATTTTATGATTTTCTTTATGTATTTCTTGATGATGCCCGGAGAAATGGGTTCGTGTCAAAACACTTAAAAGAACTCCTCTTCACTGTCAGAACTGCCCCAGATTTAATTGATCAAATCTTAGCCTTTGAACCACAAATCGACCCTATCCTTTCCAAGATAAACTAGTCCAATAATGATCATGGTAAAAAACGTCGGATAAATCTGGATCTTAACCTTTAATTTTCCTTTTAGATGTAGAATTTCAGCTAACCAGATACTATCTTCTACTTTTTAAGACATTGGGGACAATGTCTCATTTAGGTTTTGGGGTAAAATTTGAGGAATAGTTGACTAGTATCTTTTTTTTATGTTGTTTTTATTTTTAGTTTAAAATTTTCGAAAAAATCAAAAAAAAATTGAAAAATTTTACAAAAATAAAAAAAAAATATTTTGTGTTTTTATGTTTTTAATTTGATTAATCAGGTGAAATTGGTGTGAGATAGCTGTGTAAGGAGTTTTCACTCCTGAGACGTATCTCAACCTATTTCGGAACAAGTTAATTTTTGTTTATTTCATTTTGAATTATTTAATTTGTGAATTCTCCATAATACTGATTAAAATGAATCTTCATATGCTCAGTTGACAGATATTATCAACATACATGGTAACATACGGACATGAGTTGAAATTGACGAGTTTGTAATATTCAATGCTCTAGTTTAATTGGAGGAAACATCTAAAAAAAACGATGAAAAAAATAACGTCTAAGATCCGAGTTATTAAGTCCGTATGAGTGTTTTAACACCTAGTGTCCTAAAACCAAGTGGTTTGGGAGTCAGTGGCCCAAACCTCGCTACATGGATCAAAGATGTTAGAAAAATATATATATCTGAAATCCGAGTTATTAAGTTCTTAACATCTGGTGCCCTAAAGCCAACTGGTTTGGGAGTCACTGGCCTAAAGCTCGCTATATGGATGGAAGATATTGTATATAAATAAATAAATAAAAAATCAGAAAAATATTCCATTGCTTAAAAAAGGTGTAAATTCTGATATAAATTTAGGACAAAAATATTATCTTCTTTTCAACTACACTTATGACTATTGTGGGCACAAATGAGTTAATTAATATTTTGTTGGCTGTGTGTATGGAGAATGGTAAAAATAATCGGAGAATTTACTTATTCAGTAATTTAGAAATTAAGAAAACAACTCTAAACTTGGATAAGAAGTTTCACCTGGTTAGTCACTAACTTCTTTATTCTCTTTTCTCTTGTCTTTTTGTTTTTATGTGCATTAGTTTTACTATCTTCTTACTTTTGTAAAACATTTGTGGGTATCGTTGTTGTAAGCCCTCACGAGACTACAACTCGTCCACTAGGGACACCTAGGGGTTTAAAGGCTTGTTGCATACGTTAAATGCAACCGTGATCCCTATGAAAGTGGCTTAGTTAAATTTTATTTTAAAGATGTTTATGTTATTTTATGTTGTTGTTTTGCTCGAGGACTAGCAAAATGTTAGGTTTGGGGGAATGATGAGTGGTAAATGTATCACTATTTCCCACTCATTTGACCTAATATTATATATAGTTTCTTGAGTTTTGTGAATATTTTGATGTGTTTTGTGTTATTTTATAGATAAATAAAGATTGAGGACTCTCTAGAGGTGATTTGGGGCCAAAACAATGAAAAACGGATAAAATGACGAAATCGTCTTTTGGCGCGTCGCGACAGCTAACGTGCGCCGAACCTCTGCTAAAATGCGCCGGGACACATGAACTAATCAGATGGGTTTTGGTAAAATACGTCAGATTCTAACGTGCGCCAAATCTGCTAACGTGCGCCTCCCATATATCAACATCACAACATATCATGCTAGCGTACGCCGGACACGTGTCACCATCATATACTGCCGACAATCGCCATCGCCACGTGTCACCTACGTGTCATCCACATGTCAGCCACGTGGCGTCCAAATCAGTCACATGCCAAGTCAGCTTGCCACGTGTCATCCACGTCATCATCAACCAATCATCTTGTGCACGTGTCACAATCACACGGTGCCACAATCAACATCGCCACGTGTCAGCCACGTCAGTACAATTATTGAATTAATCTTCCAAATCTGCCACGTGTCAGCATTCTATTGGGCCGACAGATTCCTCATCGCCACATCAGCAGATAAGAGATCAAAGTATCCAATCAGCGTGTGTCACATCATCGCGTCGCGATGCAAGAGGAATTCACTCGTCGCGACGTGAAGGCCATTTTTTGCCTATAAATTCAGCTCGAAATTTCAGTTTCAGATGTACCTTCCTCTCTCTGATTCCTTGAGAATACTAAGGAGTTTGTATCTAGTTTATTTAATTTCAGTTCTGTAATAATTTTATTTACTTTTTGTAATAGTAATTTACTTTCTTTACTTTTCAGTTTTTACTATTCATCAATGAGGAGGTAACTGTTAGACAATTATGACCCATAGCGTCACTATTTGTAAAAGATATTGTGGTTTTTGAACAAATTAACTATGTGACAATGGAAATTGTTATTTTATCATTTTGTAATTAGATTACTTGAATATATAAATGATAAAAGTCCTTATGATTAGTTCTGGATTATAAGATATGAGACAGTATCAATCCACTAAGGTTTAATCATTAAAATATCCTTAGTCGTAGTATTATCGAGACTAGACATCGATAATACGAAATAGACTAGTATTGCACTTGTGCGCGTTGTGGAAGCATAACGGCATAGTTCTCATATATTTAAGTATTAGATACTTATGCAAGTGTGATAGAAGGTTGTTTTTACCGATGGTACGGAAACAGTTTCGCTCTGGATAGACCCCTCAGAATTCCATTGGTAGTATGACTATGTGTCTATGGAAGTCCGAATCAGGGTAGGTGTATTTGGTCTTAACCTGAGACTTGCATCGCTAATACTTGCGACAATTAGTATACTTTGGTTTTGGTCGTCCAGGGCTTTAACAGGTTCTGTGTACGCCTCTTCTGGGTATACTGAGAATCGTAGTGTATTGGGTGTGATGTCAAGATGGAAGTATCACTCCAGTCATATGGAGATGATGATCACGTAGGATACGGAACTAGTACTCTTTAGTACTGCAGTCATCGGGATAATATGACTAGGTCATGATTATCCGATTATAGAGACTAGTTACCAGAGATCCGATATATGCTTCGTACGGGGCAGACACTATTCCAGCCTCAGGCCTTGCATGTGACATCCAATACTGGATCACAATACGCAATACTATGTATACTACGCCTGACAAAGATTATATATTCCTTAAAGAATTTTTCTGGAGAATTGGGTAGGCACGGTGCTTTGCTAGAAGCCAACCATGTCTTGTAAATCGGTAAGAATGTGGTACCGAGTACGCACGAATTCGGATAGTCTGATAACCAGATTTACTGCCAACATATCCAGGGATCTCATGGGTCGTTTCACGAAGATGCACCGATGACGTATGACTCGAACGGAATTAACCTGGGATTAATTATAAGAGAGAAAATTAATCTAGGATTAATTGCGGAAAGAATTTATCTGGGATAAAATTCGATAAGAAGAGATAGAACGATTAATTTGGAATTAATCGATAAAATAATATATTCGATATATTAATGAAATTAGATTTCATAGCAGAATTAAAATTGGATTTTAATTCGCGCGAACGAATTAATTTAGAATTAATTCGCGAGCGACTTAATAGTAATTTTGCTAGGCATAATTATTTAATTAAATTTGATTTAATTAAATCGCAACGGAAAATTCGTTAATTCGGAATTAACGAACCCAAGCTCGATATGTGTTTTGCAGGCCCACTCGGATTTTGAATTATGTGGGGCCCAATCCAAGTCACATCACTAATCAAACACTTACATTTATGGTGATGGAAGTTAGTAGTGGTTGTTTGCTTGAAAAACACATTACCTTATTTTATTTTAATTTGGTGAATGACTAATACCAACTTTGATTTGGTATATGGCGATTTTTTGATTTTAGAAATCAATTACACAAATTGAAAAACTCATCTCTTTCTCCCAATTTCCTCTATTGTCGTGACCTTCCTCTCCAAGAAGAAATTTTTGTTGCAATTTTTCTTCAAGTTAGCACTTCCAAGGAGTCATTCAAAGGTGTTAGGGAAACTTTCCCATTGAGTTTGGAATTCAAGAATCAAAGCTTCAATTCAAAGGATTCAAAGTTTTGAACTTTCCTACATCCAAGAAACCGATTAAAGTGAGTATATTTTCCGCTATCTTACTTTGTGTATTCACATCTTTTATGCTTAAATAGATCCTTGGCATGTTCTTAGAGAACCTAACAGTAACTTCCCCCTGCTAGGGTGAAAGGTAAAGTTTTTATTATTGCTATTTAGATTAATCTCCCTTAATTATAATATAATAACTATTTAAAACTTGACTTAATGAGGATACCTCTATATTGGCCGGTTGGTAATTGATATTAAATTGGTTTTAACCTGACTAAGCAAGGATACCGCTTGGTTGGTCGGTTGGTAATTAATTATTAATTTGACTTAATCAGGTTACCGCCTATATGGCTGGTTAGTAATATCACACAGGTTAATATATTATATTAAGGGAGATATCTAAAATAGTAGTAATAAAAGTGGATCCTTTAACCCTAGCATTTGCTTTTATTTTATTTTCTCCTTTTAATTTCTAGCATTTACTTTTCAGCATTTTACTATATGTCTTTTATTTTTAAGTTTTTACTAGTTGTAAATATGTGTCGTAACTAAGCTCGTTATCTGGGGTTGTGATGAATTCCAATATCACCGGTTTATAAAGGGTTATTTTATAGTTTGGGTAATATAAAAGCTTACTTATTAAGTCTTAAGCTTAATGCGTCTTGTTAACTGGCCACTAATAAGATTGATTTGGTAAACTTAAAATAAACTTGACGAAGGAATTTTAGGTTTCAGCCTTAGACTTAATAGCTCACGATCTTCATTGAGGATAGATAACCCTTTAATAGATTTCCTTACAGGATAGACATATACCTGTTGGGCAGGGGTAACCACAATTGGAACTTAGTCTTAATGAATTCAGATAACTTGGTTGACATAGACATATGATTAATTGGGTTACACTGGGTATTTGCATCCGACCATCGACAGAGGCTTTTGTAGAATTTTGTGTTCCAGGTTAGTAAATCAATATATTACACAAACATAAAATAACCACTTCATCTTTTAAAAGATATTGGAAAGATTCACAACCCTGGATAGTTTCTTAATATTGAATTTTCCTCAACCTACTTTCGCTTCTTTTTATTTACTTGTTTTAAATTTTAAAGTCACCACCCAATCAAAACAACCAATCCATTAGATACTAGTAATCATTTGGCCTCACAAAATTAATAGCTTAGGTATTAAGTCCTCGTAGGATCGATATTTTTTATATTACTTGAACGATATGTGCGCTTGCGTTATACGCGTGTGACAACGCCGGTCAATGTATCCAATACATAATACATCAATATTTGTTTCATTAATGATAAAAGGTCAAACTTACCTAGCAAGCTTGATTCAATCTTCTTCTCATTGTTAAAAATGTATAGAACTTTCAAAGTTTCTCTCACAAATACTTTCTTTAGGTTAATTTTTCTCATGCTTTTCATTTTTCAAAAAATTGCTTAAGCTTGCCTTTTCTTAATCAAGCTTATGCATTTTTTAATTAATAAAAGTTCCAATCAACTTTTATGTAGACTTGATCTAAATTGTCCAAATATGCATATTAGGTGTAACTAATCAACTTTGTCTACTACTTTGATTTAATCCAATTAAATCTAAACAAAAGTTTAACCACTTGATTAATCAAAAGACTAACCACTTGATTAATCAAATTAAATCAAGCCAAATACACATTTTATTATGTATTTTATAATTACCAAAATATCCTCAAATGGTAGAGATATTTATAAAATTATAACAAATTCCTTGTGTGATTATTAATTCGAATTAATCCAATTAATCCCAATTGGTCCAATAAATAATTAATGTTATCCAATAACAGTTAATTACTTTGATTGAAAATTATAATATCAAATATTATTTATTATTAAACATTATCGGCTATCTGAGTGTTCAACAAGAACACTTCATATTGTGAGACTCTCAAATTCCAGACATGTTTGTCATATAAGTCTATCTTATATGTATGCAATTCGGCCACCTCCAAAGTTGTGAAGAATACGAACGACCTTTGTGAACTGTACAAGTCAATGTCATCACATATGTTTAACAATCTCTCTGTCGTAGGCTATCCGAGTTGTGCTTAGGAAACATAGAATACACTGTCAAGTTTCAAAGGCGCACATCTCATATTGCCGTCATGTCCATGATTTTTTAGAACTAATCAGAATATTATTTCTAATATATGCGATCAACTCTAGGTGATCGGCTTTGGCCAAAATCTTAATCAGAACAAGCGATTTGATAAATGAAAAAACATCGTTTATTAATTATAATAACTCTCTTTATATATTACATAATATTGTAGGACATATATCTCAACATGACCTTAGGAAAATCCCAACCTATCGTCAAATATGGAGATCAGTTGAGGTTTGACATTTAATTATTCTTCAACCTAACGCAGTCATGTGTGTTAAAATGGCACAGATGGATAGTGTGACGCCAAAATTAACGTTAAAAAAAAGTATGAGAGAGTGTCGCACTGTTCATATAACACAAATACGCTAAATTTTTTTTTTTGTTTTCTTAATTTATCTCATTTATATCTTTTAATAATTATCATTTGACTCCATTGAAGTACATTTCTTCATTTTATTTTTTTATTTTTTTATTTTTTGGAAAATTACATAAGTACATTTCTTCATATTATATGACATGTGTTATTTAAACTATTTTATTTTCTTTTTGTTATAATTCAATTATAATTTATATGAAAATTTATAAAAAAAAAAACTATAAATAAATAAATAAGACAAAATTATTTTAACTTTTAAATTAATTTAATAATTTCAAAACACTCAAAATAAAATCAAATTAATACTGTAATATCCAACAGCTGTTATGCAAGTTGGCATGTCATGCAAGTTGGCAAGAAGCTTCCTGTGAGGATGATCCAGCTGCAAACAAAAGACATGAAGAAGTTGCCATGCAACTTTAGGTGGCTTTTGAAATTTGGAGAAACAAACATCAAACTTTTGGTGATGCCATAAATCAAGGAGTAAAATGTGGCACAAAATCAGGAGTGAACAGTAGTCAATCTTGTGCTATAAATTCAGGACCTTCCAGTGAGTTTTCTTCATCCCAAAGTGTGTAATATAGAGAGTGTAGTGAGGTTTTTTGCTTTGTAAATTTTAAATTCTTTTGTATTCTATTTTATGAGTAATAGAAAAGCATTCGGTTTTTCTTCAAAAATATTATAGAGTGATCAGAGAATCACAACAAGTGGTATCAGAAGCTTTGGTTCTTCTTTGGGGTCGTAAAATCGAAAAACAAAGCTTCGGTTCAGAAAAATCGATTCCGACAAAAGTTGTCAAAAATCCAATTTGAGGGTACCATCAGCTAGTTCACGTCGAGATGAGCTCGGTGGTATTTTCCGGCGATCGATCAGAGGTCAGGGTGAGCCGCACGCACCGTCCAAAGACCAGCTCACGCGCTCCCACGTGAACCACACGCTTCACGCGCTCCCAAGGTTGAAGATGATACATGTGGCATCCACGTCAACGCCACGCAAGATGCCACGTCACCCACCCTACCACGTCATCATGCCACGTCAGCTGCTACGTCACCCTTCTACGTTAGCCTGCCACATCATCTGCCACATCAGCCTACCACGCCATCTGCCACGTCAGCACTGCCATGTCAGCAATGCCACGTCAGCATCTTGGTAAATTTCATTTAGCCCCGTGAAGTCTTTGAAATTTATAATTTTGCCCCAGAAGTTTTAGGAATTTACAAATCAGCCCTTGAGTCAGATTTAGACCAACGAAGTGTCTATTCTACCATTTTCGACCGTTCTGGACGCAACTGTGACCTCCGATTTGTGAAATTCAGCCCCAATTTTATAGTATTCTCATTTTAAACTTTAAAACTTAAAATGGAATTTGAAGATTCATCTTCTGGTGCAATGATTAAACTGGCTGCAACTAATTACTCCCTCTAGAGACCTCGGATGATAGATTTTTTGCATTGCAAAGATCTGTTTGATGTAATCGAGATTAAGGGAGTGAAACCAGAATCTATTAAAGACTATGACTGGAACAAACTCAATAATAGAACTTTAGGTCAGATTACGCAGTGGATCGGCCATAATGTCTTCCACCACGTAGCACAGGATACAGATACTTATGAAATATGGAGGAAATTATAAGACATGTTACAGGCCAAAACAGCTCGGAATAAAGCCTTAATCATGAGGCGTTTGGTGAACCTGAAGCTATGGAGTGGAACTTCTGTTGCAGAACACACCAACGAGTTCCAAAGCCTGGTGAACCAGTTGTTTACAGTAGACATGCAACTGGTAGACGAAGTTCAAGCCCTCTTGCTACTCAGTTCTCTTCCTGATAGCTGGGAGACTCTAGTGGTTCCTCTCAGCAACTCAGCTCCAGGAGGCAAACTTACCATGCCTATGGTAAAAGACGCCCTATCAAATGAAAAAGCCAGAAGAAAAGACGTGGGCTCAGATCAAACAGAAGCCCTTGTCTCGGAGCATCGAGGAAGACAACAGAAGAAAAATCAAGGTGGGAGGAGAGGCAGAAGCAAAAGTAGAGACAAATCTAAGGACGGGAGAAAGACATACAAATGCTTTCATTGTGGCATAAAACGCCACTTAAAGAAGAATTGTCGGAAACTGCAACAGGAGCAGGGACAAATCAATAACCAGCCGAAGAAGAATGAAGCAGAGACACTAGTAGTTACAGGATATGTAGCTATATGCTCCGGTCAAGAAGAAGCATGCCTTCATACTGCAACTCAGGATGTCGAATGGGTGGTGGATATTGATGAGTGGTAAATCGATCACTATTTCCCACTCATTTAACCTAATATTTGTATAGTGTGGACAACAGGACCTGGGCGACGCCGTTTCTAGGCTCGCGGCACTAGTTGGGAAGTACTAAATAACATGGAGTCGCCACCCGGTGTGAACCGGGACAAAGGTTTAAGGCCGCACTCACCCCTCGCAAGGGAAGACCTCAAACCGTTGGGTTCGGAATGGTCCCTTACTTATGTCACTTGTAATGAAAGGATTTATGTAATAATTTAATCAAGCTTAAATAACACTTATTTCCAAGAGTATCATGCTTCTAAATTCTCACATGCAAAATAAAACTTATGCACACATTTCACATATATCTCACATTTAAAATTGCATGCTTAACATATATCAAAATAGCAACAAACATACAACTTCATTTGCATATTACATTCAGGAAAACACAAGCACACATATTAACCATACAAGCACACATATGGGCACTTTTCCAAGTGGTACGTGGAATTGTATCCCAAGTACAGACCGCACTACCGTCCATTCGGAATCGGCTACGGAATTTACGTCT
The DNA here is from genome assembly GCA_019454045.1 of Zanthoxylum bungeanum. NCBI lineage: Eukaryota > Viridiplantae > Streptophyta > Magnoliopsida > Sapindales > Rutaceae > Zanthoxylum > Zanthoxylum bungeanum. The sequence goes on along the minus strand of SKCR01008794.1, from coordinate 9,516 downwards.
GGGTTTCCATCCGATATACCGCAAGAAATAATACTCAAATGTTATCATGACATAAGCATATGGATTGTAATACATTAACATATTTGTATTCATACATGTGGGGATAGCTACTAGGAGAACTATGCATGAAATCTAATGAAGAGGACTCAGTTCAGTGGGTGCGCGTTCGTGTAGCGTTCGTAAACGCGTTCGAACGATAAACAGAAGGTTTGCGTTCGTGTAGCGTCCGAGAACGCATTCGAACGGAACCAGGCCTGATACATTATGAAACTAAGAAAGTGCGTGTGCGTTCGTGTAGCGTTCGTAAACGCGTTCGAATGGTAAACAGAAGGTTCGCGTTCGTATGGCGTTTGATAACGTGTTCGAACGGAAATGAAACAGAATGCTCTCGTTCGTATGGCGTTTGTTAACGTGTTCGAACGGAAACGAAACAGAATACTCACGTTCGTGTGGCGTTCATGAACTCGTTCGAACAGAAATGAAACAGAATGCATGACAAGGCAAAATACATGCGCATTCGAGTTGCGTTCGTAAACGCGTTCGAACGGGAACAGACCTAATGCATGAAATGGGACGCAATACGTAAACGACAAAATAAATGGGGGCGCGGCGAAGTACTGCCGTAAAGGTGGCCTTTTGGGGGCTCTTGATCTCTCAAAGAGAGGACCTTTAGACCAACATACTAAGCCCATGCGCTCGACGGAACCATGCATACAAAGAATTAAAAGCAATAATATTAAACATAATGTGCCCGATTGAATGTATCTTGTATCCAACCGAACACACATCAACCGGCGCGGCAAAGCATCGTGGTAAAGGGCTTTAGCCCCTCCCCATAGGGGATCTCACATCACACTTACTAAGCCCATGCTCTTGGTTGAATCATGCATACGAAAATAAAGACAATCATATCAAACTAAGTATGTCCGATTGAACGTATTTCGCATTCAACCGAACACACATCAATCGGTGCGGCAAAGCATTGTGGTGAAGGATTTTAATCCCTCCAATTAGGGGACCTTTCATCGCACTTACTAAGCCCATGCACTCGATCGTATCATGCACAAATAAGCGACATGCAGAATTTAAATAACAAGAAATAGATAGACCAAAGCAACACAAAACAAGAGAAGGTGTCATTTACTCAAGTGGTACGTGGAGTTGTGTCCCAAGTACAGACCGCACTATCGTCCATTCGGATTCGGCTACGGAATTTACGTCTGGGTTTCCATCCTATATACCACAAGAGACGACACTCTTCCATTTCATTCAAGCCACAACATGCATCCATAAACGACTCTCATGCGAATAAAATTCAATAACAAAAGAAACGGATAGAAACTAATGAAAAAGTGCCCTCAGGTCTAACCTTTTTAAGTCGTCTCTCGGACTCGCGTTTCACGAAGATCGAAAGGGGTAAAGCTCCGCAACTCTTCCGGTTCACTGGTTCACTGCTCTCGTTCGTTGTCTTACTGTTTTGGGTCGTCGTCCTCCGTCTTTTGCTGCTGTTTTGACTCTGATTCGCTGCCGCTGCTACTGTTTTGCTGCTGTATTTTAGTTACTATTTTTGGGATGTTTTGGCTACTGTTTTGAGTGTTATTTTCGGTGGTGTTATTGTGTGGTTCGGGGGCTGTTTTATGTGTGTGTTTAGGGCTGCTTGGGATGTGTTTTTCGGTGAGGTGGGGGGGCTGTTCGGGATGTGTTTTGGTCAAGGCGATGGGGGTTCTTTGGTTTGTGATCTTTTTGTTATTGAGAGTGAGGGAGAGTTGTGTCTATGAGCTCCAGCTACCCTTGAGAAGGTGGTGAAGGGTTCTTTTTATAGGCAAAGGGTTAGGCTTGACAAGGAAAGGGATTTGATTGGCTTGGATAAGGGAAGTCAAAGATTGAGGGGGGACAAATCTTGGCTAGATAGGGAAGGTTGAATATTTAGTTTATGTTGATTAGGCATACAATATTTTAAGTTTGGGAATAATATATTGGTTGATTGATTTTAACTTGGTATGATTATATTTGATTGGTTTAGATTAGGCATTTAGTTTGTTGGTTGATTTTAATTAGGCATGCAATTTCTTTAATTTGTGTAAGTATTTTATTTAATTTGGTATATGATTTTTAGATTTGTTTTGATTTCACCATGTGTTAAATATGTGTTTTAAGTGGGCTTGGGCGTGTGGGCCAAGGTTTGGGCGAATTGGGCTTAATGTGAGGCTAGCAGCAAAACCAGAATTACCGACATCGTTCGAACGCTTACTCGAACGCGGCACCAACGTCCGCAATCTGCCTGACGTTCGAACGTATACACGAACGTAGCACCAACGAAAACAGTGAACCTTGTTTATTCTGAATTCCCCCTTCCGATGTCCGTTTTCCGTGACCTCCGTGACTTAAAAGGTAGTGTCTCCAAAATGAGACTCATCATAGGGACTTATGTGTAAAAATGCAGTGCCTACATATAGTTTCTTGAGTTTTGTGAATATTTTGATGTGTTTTGTGTTATTTTGTAGATAAATAAAGTTTCAGGACATTCTGGAGGTGATTTGGGCCAAAACAGTGAAAATTGGACGAAAATGGCATTTTGGTAAATTCTCGCGTCGCGACGCCAATACCTTCAGCGTAGTAACGCTTAATGTGCGCCGAACAGTGCTAACGTGCGCCGGGTCCCCAAATCAGAATCTGAGAAAAGTTTGACTTTACTAAAGTGCGTCATGCCACGTGTCACCATCACAGCCGATCTACTAACATGCGCCGTGCCACGTGTCAGCATCCTACGGTGCCGACAGTCATCATCGACACGTGTGCCACGTGTCAATCCACGTCATTACCGCGTCATCAGCCACATCACTAGGTTGACCAAGTCAAACTGCCACCTCACCGCCACGTCATCATCAGCCAATCAGGAAGTGCCACGTGTCAGCATCTTACGGTGCCGACAGTCTCTTTCCCATGTGTCGCCACGTCACTGCCACCTCATCGCCACGTCACCGCCACGTCAGCATCAATCATTGAGTATCTAATCCTTATCTGACACGTGGCAGATAAGAATCTCATCGACCAATCAGAGGCCGCCACGTGTCACAATAATTGAAGCCCAACCACCTCGCCACGTGTCACCTTATCAGCTTATCCAGAATCTTCAAACCGACGAACCAGAGCTTGCCACGTCGACAGAATCTGGCGTAGCGACGCCAGAGGCCTTGGCGTCGCGACGATGGAACCCCACCGAGGCCTATAAATAGAGCTTCAAATTTCAGTTTTAGATGCACCATTCTCTCTCCCTTCTTTGATGTAAATAGGGAGTTCTTCTCTCTCTAAGTTTCTTTTAATTTTTAGTTTTTAGTTTTGTAATAATTTTAATTACTTTTTGTAATAATAGTAATTTACTTTCTTTACTTTTTACATTTTTTACTATTCACCATAAGGAGGTAACTTCCCCAGCTAGGGTGAAAGGTAATTCTTTACTATTGCTATTTAGATTAATCTCCCTTAAAAATAATATATTCACTATTTAAAATATTGACTTAAAAAGGATACCGCTATATTGGTCGGTTGGTAATTTAATTTTAATCTGGTTTAAACCTGACTAATCAAGGATACCGCCAGATTGGTCGGTTGGTAATTCAATTTTGGTTCCGCCTTTATGGCTGGTTTATGGACAAATATTACCGCCTTAATGGCTGGTTGAACTTAATTTGACTTAATCAGAATACCGCCAGATTGGTCAGTTGGTAATATTATCACAACTTATATATTATTTTAAGGGAGATATCTAAATAAGTTATGTGTTGTAACTAAATAAGTTATCTAGGGTTGTGATGAATTCTAATATCACCGGTTTATAAGGGGTTAGATTATAGTTTGGGTAATATAAAGATTTATTTATTGAGTCTTAATTTTAATGCTTTTTAATTAACTGGCCATTAATAAAATTGACTAGGTAAACTTAAAATGAACTAGACATATAGATTTTAAGTTTAAGACCTCAGACTCAATAGCCCACGATCTTCTTTGAGGATAGATAACCCTTTAATAGATTTCCTTACAGGATAAGAATATATCTGTCGGGCGGGGGTAGCCTTAATTGGAACTTAATCTTAATGAATCTAGGTAATTTGGTTGATATAGACATATGGTTAAATTGGATTATACTAGGTAATTGTAATTGACCATCGGAAGAGGCTTTTACATATTTTAGTGTTCCAGGTTAATAAATCAATATATTACCCAACTTTAAGATAACCACTTCATCTTTAAAATGATATTGGAAGAAATCACAATCCTAGATAGTTTTTAATATTGAATTTTCTTAAAACCTATTTTCAACAATCTTATTTACTTGTTTTTAAATTTAGAATCGTCACCATTTCAAATCAATCAATCAATCTGTTAGATACTAGTAATCATTTGACTTCATAAAATTAATAGTTTAGATATTAAGTCCTCGTGGGATCGATACTTTTTATACTACTTGAACGATACGTGCGCTTGCGTTATACGTGTGTGTTTACGCCGGTCAAGTTTTTGGCGCTGTTGCCGGGGACTTATTTATCTTTTACTATTAGTTTAGGGGTTAGATACGTTACTTGTATCTAATTTCTTTTTACTTATTGTTTTTGTTTTCTTGTGTTTCAGGTTCTCAGAAACATCATGAGACGAACCAGAAGTTTTGAACTACGACCGCTTGACCCAGAAATTGAAAGAACTATCAGACAGTTGAGAAGGGAAAGGCGAGAAGGCCAAGAAGCTTTAGTCAACATGGAACCTGAACCTTTGAACGTTGCACCACCAATTCCCATTCGAGACAGAACCATTTCGGTGATTGACAGACTCATTTCTTGCATTGTACTTCCTCTCTTACCAGCAAATGCGGGTGACATCAAAACATGCATTCAGATGATTCAGCAGTCAGTTCAGTTTGGGGGGAATGCAACTGAAGATCCCAATGCCCACATCAGCAACTTCCTGGAAGTTTGCGGCACTTTCAATTACAACCGAGAAGCTGAAGAAGCAATGAGACTGCGTGTTTTCCCAAATTCCCTAAAGGACAGAGCTAAAGCTTGGCTACATTCACTACCAGCAGGTTCTATCACAACTTGGAACACTTTAGCCACCAAATTTCTTGCAAAATACTTTCCACCAGCCAGAACCGGAAAACTGAGGAATGACATCACATCCTTTGTACAACAAGATTCAGAATCCCTCTACGAAGCTTGGGAAAGGTACAAAGATTTACTCCGGAAATGTCCTCACCATGAGATTCCAAAATGGCTTCAAGTCCAAACATTCTATAATGGACTTTCTGGAATAATGAGAACCACAATAGATGTTGCTGCTGGAGGAGCTTTAATGGCAAAAGGAGAAGATAAACCTGGGAACTAATCGAAGAAATGGCCAACAACAATTCTTTGTGGCCAACAGAAATGAGCATGATCCAAAGAATTGCAGGAATTTATGAAAGTGGAGCCAATACAGCAGTCAACACCAAGCTAGATCAGATATGCAAATTTATGGAGACTCTTACCACTGGATCCACAAGTTCACTATATGGAGGAGCACCAGAGTCGAACCAACTTGAAGAAACGGTGAATTTTGTCAACAATTTCAACAGACATGGGAACAATCCATATTCCAACACCTACAACCCAGGGTGGAGGAATCATCCTAATTTTTCATGGAGCAACAATTCAGGCCAACAGCGGAACTATCCACCACCTGGATTCCAGCAACAGAACAAAGGCCAGGAGCAGGCAAATGAACCAGGAATAGCAGAAGTGCTGGCTCAGCTAAAAAAGTACGATGCTATCTTTCAGAGCCAATCAGCTTCCATCAAAGCACTGGAGAATCAAATCGGACAACTGGCCAATGCTCAGAGTTACAGACCACCGGGTAATTTTCCCAGCAACACAAAACCCAATCCAAGGAACCGAGGGAAGGAGCAATGTCAAGCCATTACTTTGAAAAGCGGTACTGAAATCAACAAAGATGTTGGAATCAAGATGTCCCAAGAAGAAGTTCCAAAAGAAGCTGAACAACAGATGGAGGAAAAAGAGGCAAAGGAAAAAGAGGCAAAGGAAAAAGAAGAAAAGGAAAAAGAACAGATCACTCCACCTCCACCTTTTCCTCAACGTCTTCAGAAAAACAAACTGGACAAGCAGTTTGCTCGATTCCTGGAGGTTTTCAAAAAGCTGCACATCAACATCCCATTTGCAGAAGCCTTGGAAGAAATGCCCAGTTATGTCAAATTCATGAAAGACATTCTTTCACGAAAATGGAGATTGGGAGACTATGAAATAGTAGCATTAACGGAAGAATGCAGCGCCATTATTCAGAGGAAACTTCCCCCGAAGTTGAAAGATCCTGGCAGTTTCACAGTTCCATGCACCATTGGAGAACATTATATCGGTAAGGCTTTATGTGATTTAGGTGCTAGTGTTAACTCGATGCCTTTTTCTATTTATAGGAAACTACAGATTGGAGAAGCAATGCCTACCTCAGTTTCATTGCAACTTGCTGACCGAACACTCGCATTTCCAAGAAGTGTTGTTGAAGATGTGTTGGTGAAAGTAGACAAACTAATTCTTCCAGCAGATTTCATCATCCTTGACATGGAAGAAGACAAAGAAATACCTATCATTCTTGGGAGACCATTCTTGGCTACAGGTAAAACTGTGATTGATGTGTAAAAAGGAAAACTGACCATGAAAGTGCAGGACCAAGAAGTGACCTTTAATGTTTTCAAAGCCATGAAATTCCCGAGTGATGAAAATGAAGAAGAATGCTTCAGAGTTGATGTTGTTGAAAGTATCGTTCAAAATACTGAACCAAATCCCACAGATACACTTGAAGCTTGCATCACCAACATGACTGACATCGAGCTAGGTGCTGAAATCTTGGAATGTATCAACTACCTTGACAAACCATTCCGATTCAAAGCAATACCACCATTTGAAAGTTTGGAACTGCCAAAGAAAGATGGAATCAAGCCTTCGATTGAAGAACCACCACAGTTGGAGCTGAAGTTACTTCCGAGCCATCTCAGGTATGCATTTCTTGGAAACTCTTCTGAATTACCTGTTATTATTTCTTCTTCACTAACATTAGAGCAGGAAGAAAAGTTGCTGAGAGTGTTACGAGAGCACAAAAAAGTCATTGGTTGGACTATAGCAGACATTCGAGGCATTAGTCCATCATTTTGCATGCACAAGATCCTGATGAACGATGAGTACAAACCCACAGTGGAGCATCAACAGAGACTCAATCCAATCATGAAGGAAGTCGTGAAGAAAGAAATCATCAAATGGTTGGATGTTGGCATCATTTACCCCATCTCAGATAGCAGTTGGGTGAGTCTTATGCACTGTGTACCAAAGAAATGAGGAATTACTGTGATTTCCAATGAAAAGAATGAGCTAATTCCGACAAGAATGGTGACTGGATGGAGAGTATGCACGGACTACAGGAAAACTAAACAAAGCCACGAGAAGGACCATTTTCCGCTACCATTCATTGACCAGATGTTAGACAGACTGGCAGGACATGAGTTCTATTGCTTTCTGGACGGATATTCAGGGTACAATCAGATTTCCATCGCACCAGAAGACCAGGAGAAAACTACCTTTACATGTCCCTATGGTACTTTTGCTTTCCGCAGGATGCCATTTGGATTATGTAATGCCCCTGCCACTTTTCAGCGTTGCATGATGGCCATATTCTCAGACATGCTGGAGCAGAGTATGGAGGTTTTATGGATGACTTTTCTGTATTTGGAGATTCTTTTTATCATTGTTTGCAAAATTGGAACAGGTGTTACAAAAGGTGAAGATACAAACCTGGTACTCAACTGGGAGAAATGCCACTTCATGGTGCAAGAAGGCATTGTTCATGGACACCGGATCTCACAAAAGGGGATTGAGGTAGACAAAGCAAAGATATAGGTAATTGAAAAACTACCTCCACCAACATCAGTAAAAGGTATTCGAAGTTTTCTTGGACATGCAGGTTTTTACAGGAGATTTATCAAAGACTTTTCCAAGATTGCTAAACCTCTATGCAATCTTCTGGAGAAGGATGTGCCTTTCAACTTCACCAAAGAATGCCAGGAAGCTTTTGAAATCTTAAAACAAAAGCCGGTATCTGCCTCCATCATTGTAGCACCAGACTGGACCCTTCCATTTGAAGTTATGTGCGATGCTAGTGATTTTACTGTAGGTGCAGTTTTGGGACAACGTAAAGCAAAGATTTTCCACACCATTTACTACTCCAGCAGAACTTTGAATGAAGCTCAACTCAACTACACAACCACTGAAAAGGAGTTGCTCACAGTTGTGTACGCTTTTGACAAATTATGTTCCTATCAGATAGGTGCCAAAGTGGTGGTCTACACAGATCATTCAGCAATCAAATATCTGATCACAAAGAAAGATGCCAAACCCAGATTGATCCGTTGGATACTTCTTCTGCAAGAATTCGACGTGGAGATTAGAGACAGGAAAGGAACAGAGAATCAGGTGGCAGATCATCTATCGAGGCTCGAGAATGGAGAAACAGCTGACAAAGATCTCTCAATCAAAGAAACTTTTCCAGATGAACAGCTGTTTGCCATAAAACAACAGGAATTCCCTTGGTATGTTGACTATGTCAACTACATTGTGTCAGGAAAATGGCCGTTGGAATGGACAACTCAGCAACGGAAGAAATTCTTCAAAGAAGTCAAGCACTATGTCTGGGATGAGCCGTACCTGTTCAAACGGTGTGCTGATCAACTACTGAGACGATGTGTTCCACAGGAGGAAATCAACAGTGTTTTGCAGCACTGTCATTCATCACCCATGGCGGACACTTCAGCGAAAACAAAACTGCAGCCAAAGTCTTACAATCAGGTTTGTTCTGGCCCACTCTTTTTAAAGATGCTTATCTTTTTGCTTTTCAATGTGACAGGTGCCAGAGAATGGGAAATATTTCCAGGAGAAATGAAGGACCGTTAAAACATTCTAGAAGTGGAAATTTTTGATATGAGGTATGATTTCATGTGACCCTTTGTTCCATCATTCGGAAACCTGTACATCCTGGTTGCTGTAGACTACGTCTCCAAATGGGTCGAAGCAATTGCACTGCCATCCAATGATTCAAAAGTCGTGATCAAATTCCTGAAAAAGAATATTTTCACTCGGTTCGGAACACCTCGGGCAATTATCAGTGATGGTGGCTCTCATTTCTGCAACATATACTTCGATGCACTCCTATCCAAATACGGAGTTACTCACAAGGTTGCCACAGCTTACCATCCACAGTCAAATGGACAGGTTGAGGTTTCAAACAGAGAAATCAAAAGAATACTAGAAAGAACCGTTGGATCAACAAGGAGGGACTGGTCAACAAAACTAGATGATGCATATGGGCTTATAGGACAGCTTACAAGACACCCATTGGTATGTCCCCATATCGATTGGTGTTTGGGAAAGCGTGCCATCTACCAGTTGAGCTTTAGCACAAGGCGTACTGGGCACTGAAGAAGTTGAA
>SKCR01008793.1:0-23657 GCA_019454045.1 Zanthoxylum bungeanum | reverse complement strand
CCGGCATTTGTGGTGTGTGCTCCATTTTGGAGCGCCATTTCCGGCATCTGTCGTGTGTGTTCCATTTTGGAGCGCCATTTCCGGCATTTGTTGTGTGTGCTCCATTTTGGAGCGCCATTTTCGGCATTTGTTGTGGTGTGCCCCATTTTGGAGCGCCATTTCCGACATCTGTCGTGTGAGCTCCATTTTGGAGCGCCATTTTCGGCATATGATGTGATAGTTGTCCCTTTTCGAACTGTGCTCCATTTTGGAGCACCATTTTCGGCGTCTGATGTGGTAGTGGTCCATTTTCGAACAGTGCTGTGTGAGAATGTGGCTCATTTTTAAACCGTTACTTGATGAGAGATGGTCCATTTTTGAACCTTTACTTGATGAGATGGTCTTTGCCGCTACAAACCTACGAATACAAAACAAAAATTACATATATGTGATATGTATCCATGTATACATGGATATGTTTCCTGTTCCGATGGGTGAGGCATTCCTTGGTCCATTTCCGAACCGTGCTCCATTTTCGGAGTGCCATTTTCGGCGTCTGATGTGATAGTGGTCCATTTTTGAACCATGCTCCATTTTCGGCGAGATGATGACGTGTGAGCCTCGACCCTAGGATGTATCCCCAAAACTGATGCTGATGTGGGCCTCGCCCCTGGGACTCATCCCCAAAACTGATGCTGATGTGGACCTCGACCCTGGAACTCATCCCTAAAACTGATGCTGATGTGGGCCTCGCCCTCGGGACTCATCCCCAAAACTGATACTGATACTGATGTGGGCCTCGCCCCCGGGACTCATCCCCAAAAATGATATTGACAATGCTGATGTGGGCCTCGCCCCAGGGACTCATCCCCAAAACTAATGCTGATGTGGGCCTCGACCCTGGGACTCATCCCAAAATTGATACTGATACTGATGTGGGCCTCGACCCTGGGACTTATCCCCAAAACTGATACTGATACTGATGTGGGCCTCGCCCCCGGGACTCATCCCAAAAATGATACTGATACTGATGTGGGCCTCGCCCCCGGGACTCATCCCCAAAACTTATGCTGATGTGGGCCTCGACCTTGGGACTCATCCCCAAAACTGATATTGATACTGATGTGGGCCTCGCCCCCGGGACTCATCCCCAAAACTGATACTGATACTGATGTGGGCCTCGCCCCCGGGACTCATCCCCAAAACTGATGCTGATGTGGGCCTCGACCTTGGGACTCATCCCCAAAACTGCTGATGATACTGATGTGGGTCACGACCCTGGGCCTCATCCCCAAAACTACTGATGATGCTGATGTGGGTCACGACCCTGGGACTCATCCCAAAAACTGCTGATGATTATGTGGGCCTCGCCCCTAGAGTGCCATACCTGGCAAGACTGATACTGATAATGATGTGGGTGACGACCCTAGAGTGCCGTGCCCGGCAAAACTGATATTGATGTCTCCATACCCGGAGTGCCATACCCGGCCAAAATGATGCTGATAATATGGGCTTCGCCCCCTGAGATTCCTTCCTGAAACTGATACTGGCGTGGGCCTCAACCCTGGGACTCGTCCCCAAACTGGTGACACTGTACGGGTGTTGCTTCTGGTTGGCTTGCTTTTGCTGCTTTCTCTTTTTCTTCTTTGAAACCTGTTATTACAAAATAAGGCAAACACAAAAGAATACAAACATGTTACGTGTATGCATGCATGCATGAATGAATTTATTATTCCGTTGGGTCAGGTCTTCTGCCAGTGACTACTCGGTCTTCTCTTCCTTAGGCAAAATACTGCTTCAATCTATCCACGTTGATCAGCTCGATGAACTTATTCCTTTCCAAGTTTGACAGTCTCACTGCCCCATTTTCCAATTTCTGAATGGCTATCCTGTCTTTTCTGTTTGCTTCTTCCGAAGATTCCCCGTGTTCTAAACATCACTGAGTATCATAGTACCAGGGTTGAATGCTTTTGCCAAATATACTCATGTTGCAGGTTGAAAGGAAGAGACTCAGGCAAGTAAGTGAAATGAACGTCTTTATTATCATTAAGAAAAGGTTCGAACAAGTAGATAAACTCAATGTCTTTGAAAATGCAAGATCAAATAAACTAAGAGGAACAACTTCGTCATTCGCAGCATTGACTTCTTCCTCGGCCTATGGTTCTCCACTGCTGTCGTTCCTATCCCCATGAAAGAAACTGGGTGGTTGAGGGTTTGGAGGACAAAGCTTTCGGGTAGGCCGGAGTTGATCATGTAGGTGGGTGGTGGAACGAAGTGGTAGTTTGGTAGAGGATTCCGGTGTGTGTTGGGTTGTTCTTTCTCAGGATCGGGTATTTTATGGGCATCAATGAGGTTTTGGATTTCATGCCTAAGGTGGGTGCAGCTGTCAGTTTCATGGCCTCTCCTCTGATGGAAGTGACAATACAGGCTTAGGTCAAGGTTGGGTGGTATAGGATCTAGAAGTGGCTTAGGCTCTAAGGGTTTTAGGAGTCCTTGCGCCTTCAGCTTCTCAAGCACCTTAGATAAAGGCTTCCACAGGTTAGAGAACTGCCGGTTCCTGATGGCAGCAACTTCGGCAGTAGTGGGCTTGGTCTCAGAGGGCCCCTCAAAAGTCCTTCTATTTTGGCCATAAAACTTCCGATTCTCGGCTTCCTCCTCCTCGATATCCATGATAGTCTCCCTCAACTGTAGAAAGTCAACAATCATGGAGGTCATCCTTCTTAACTTGCCATAAATGGAGGATTTGGTGCCATTGATAATCATCTTTATCTGGTCATTCTCCGAAGGACGAGTCTGCATCTTAAGAAGCTGGCTCCTCCAACAATCTACATATTCCTTGAAGCTCTCCTCCGGCTTCTGCTTGGTATTCTCCAAATCACGGAGTGACAAATCAATCTCCAAGTCTGTAACATACTGTTTCAGAAATGCATCTGCCAATTCCCTCCAATCTTCATTGACCTTCCTATCGAGGCTATGATACCACACTACTGGCACCCCTTCAAGTGACATCGCAAACATTTTCTGAACTTGGCGCTGTGACAGGCCCACTAAACTCATAACTGACACATATTTTCGGAGATGGACCCTCGAGTCCCCATTCCCATTGAACTTGGCCATATCAGGCATTTTGAACTGAGCCGGCAACTGTTCTTCAAAATTCATTGCCTCATAATCTAGCAAGTCTTCATGTTTACCCCTCATTTTGCGGGTAACCGATTCTACCTGATCTCGTAGCTTCTGTAATTCTGCCTGAGACCCAATCATTCTTCCCGTCGCATATTCAGCCATGTCATCATCAAAAGTGGGGATGTCATCACCCAACCCATTCGGAGGCTCCTCACGCCTCACATTCTCAGAGTTTCCCCCAGCATGAGGCACAACCATATTGGCCATAGCAGCATTCAAGGCTTGCAGCTGTTCAGTAACCTTGGTGAGATTGGTTTCCAACTGATCCATACGAGATGTTTCATTCTCTGATTCGCTCATGTTTGCTATCGGCCTTTTAACAAGTCTTCCATTTTCCCTAACCCAACGAATATCTATGATGGCTCTTAAGACACAAGAGAGTTAATATGATGTGTGTATGCCTGAGATGCATGAGATACGTGCGATGTGAGGAACATATAATTCGGCCCATTGTCATTTTAAAGCTTCAATCATATTGTCCCAGTTGAAAAGGCCCAAGAGGTTTACACCTTTGCGACAACATGGTTAAACAACTTCAAATGATAAGGGGCCCAAACACAGGATGGCCCATCGACATTTTAGAAACTTTTGGCTCAATTGACATAGGATACGAACTCGTCCCAGTTTAAATGGCCCAACAAGTTCGTATTTCTGACAAGAAGTCCAACTGCATCCAAATGAGGATGGTCCCCAAATACAAGCATAAAGAGATAATTCAAGCATAAAGCAATAATTTCTACAGAGCGACCCATCGACATTTCAGAAGCTTTTAGCCCAATTGTCATAGGATACGAACTCGTCCCAGTTTAAATGGCCCAACAAGTTCGCATTTCTGACAAGAAGCCCAACTGCATCCAAATGAGGATGGTCCACAAGCACAAGGAAATAGTTACTATAGGTCATACAACTCCGGTCTACGTGTGGGTTTGCGGGAGTGTGAACAAAGACTCTCGCTGGCTAAGGATTGCCCAGAACTAGGTCTCTCCACTCAAGGGTTCAAGCAACCAAGTGAGCGCACCCTTTTTATACCTTACGGTACGTGCCAACGAGTTATGGTGCGTGACCGACTGTCAAATAGATTTCCCGTTGTAGATTCCCCAGAGGGAGGGCGGAGCAAACTCTCTTGGTGCGTGACCGACTGTCAAATGGATTTCCCGTTGTAGATTCCCCAGAGGGAAGGCAGAGCAAACTCTCTTAAAAACCTAAGCCTCTTAGGCTATTATCGCTTGGTGACAGGAATAAACAACGAGTCCTCCAAATTAGTCCATCACGGTAGGCTACAAGTACATGATTATCTAGGTGCCTTCACAACTTTTCCTTATAGAAAGGTAGTGAATGAGGGAAGACACCAAACCATTACATAGCCTTAAAAGTGCCTTTGATTAAACCCCTTTCAACCCACGGTAAACACGGTTAATTAAAGCACAAATCACAATCATTACAAGGCATTATTTCAGGGCCAATTCTCTGTCCCCAGTGGAGTCGCCAGACTGTAGGACACAGATGTTGGACGACACTGTTCCAGGCTCGCGGCCCAGTCGGAAGTACGGAGTAGCCCGCGGGGGGACTAAACCGGAGAAATAACATGGAGTCGCCACCCGGTGTGAACCGGGAAAATGATTTAAGGCCGTACTCACCCCTCGCAAGGGAAGACCTCAAACCGTTGGGTTCGGAATGGTCCCTTACTTATGCCACTTGTAATGATATGATTTGTGCAATAATCTAACCAAGCCTAAGCAACGTATATTTCCAAGGATAATCTACTCCTAAGTTCGCATGTATAAAATGAATCATCATAATGGAAAACATACGATATCACACAATAATCTAATGAACATGTTGAATCATCAAACACGAAAGATAAATAACAACCTAAACATAAACATAAAGAAACACCTATTGCGAAAGGAGATAACAAGATCATGCATAAAGGAATAACATGCTAATGGCTAAATCATGCTTGAGAAACAAGTAATATCCTAACGACTTAATCATGCTTGAACACAATCTTACGAACACATCAAATAGATGAATGCGGGAATACAAATGGATGATAACAGCAAAAGTGTCAATAATGGAATGGCATGGTTAATTACATAATGCAAGAGAAATCACCCAAAAAGTAATCATGCATGAAATGTGATGAAAAGGAACCAGTTCAGTGTATATGCGTTCGTGTAGTGTTTGTAAATGCGTTCGAATGGTAAACAAAAGGTTCACGTTCGTATATCATTTGATAACACATTTGAACGGGACAAGACCTGATGAAACAAAATGCATGCGCGTTCGAGTAGCGTTCGTAAACGCTTTCGAACGGTAAACAGAAGGTTTGCGTTCGTATATCATTTGAAAATGCGTTCGAACGGGACAAAACCTGATGAAACAAAATGCATGCGTGTTCGAGTAGCGATCATAAATGCGTTCGAATGGGAAACAGAAGGTTCACATTCGTACAATGTTCGAGAACACGTTCGAATGGGACAAGACCTGATGCATGATAGATGACGCAAACACATACACAGATGCACAATGTTGGACCCCGTGTGCCCGATTGTACTCATTCCCATTCAATCGAGTATACCTCGTCTGGCGTGGTAAAACATCGTGGTAAAGGTAGCCTTTAGGCATTTTCCCTCGAATAGAGGACCTTTAATCGACCCTACTTAGCCCATGCAAACTAGAATGCAATACATGCGTAAATAAAACGATGATATGCAAAAGGTCAATGACATAACAAGAGGCGCGGCAAAACATCGTGGTAAAGGTAGCCTTTAGGCATTTTCCCTCGAATAAAGGACCTTTAATCCACCCTAGTTAGCCCATGCGCATTATATTACTATGCATACAAATGAATAAGACAATGATGTGGAACTCCGTATGCCTAATTAAACATATCTCACATTCAATCAAACATACTTCGTCCGGCGCGATAAAACATCGTGGTAAAGGTAGCCTTTAGGAATTTTCCCTCGAATAAAGGACCTTTAATCCACCCTAGTTAGCCCATGCGCACCGTATCACCAATGCACAAACAAATAACATACAGAAAGTAAATGGGGGATAATAAATAAACAAGATAAAATAAAGCGAAAATGACTAAATCATGCTTAAATACAAAGTTGGATGAAACGAAATATATGTGTCTCTCAAGCGGTACGTGGCGTTGTATCCTGAGTACAGACCGCACTACTGTCCATTCAGATTCGGCTATGGAATTTACATCCGGGTTTCCATTCGATATACCATAAGAGAGACCACATATTCCGTTCATCCGGAATTCACATCATGCATCAATCCATAATACTCACATGTAATAAAGTATTAAAATAAATAAAAAATAAAAGAAAAAAAGCGAGAGGTAATAATAAAGAAGGTTCCCTCAGGTCTAACCTCTTAGGTCGTCTCTCGAAAGTGCGTTACACGGCCGTCGCAAGGGTTGGTGCTCCGCAATTCCTTCGGTTCACTGGCCCACTTCTTCGGTGTTTTGAGCTATCATTTCCTCTATTTTGTTGCTGTTTTACTGCTGTTTTATTGCTATTTCTTGCGGTAAATAAGGATTGTAAAATGCAATTTTTTTTGTTCACTGTTTTTGGTGATTTTGGCTACTGTTTTGGGATATTTGGGCTCTGTTTTAAGGTATTTGGGCTGCTATTTCTTTGGTCACTGCAGCGCAGTTTCAGGGACTGTATGGGAGCAGTTTTGGTCACGGTAATAGGGCTGTTTGTGGACTTTTTTGTTGCGGCAATTTGGGCTGTTTTGGTTTATGATTTTCGGTGAATGGGGGGTTATGCTTTGCAGAATTTTCTGTGATTTGTATGTATGTGCTAGGGTGTGAAAGGTTGGTTTAGGATTCTTTTTATAGGAAAAGGCTAGGGTTTCTAAGGTTTGAAAAGGAATGAGATTTGTGTAATAAAAGGGATACCATTAATTAGTGTCACACAAGGAAAAAATATATTTAATTGGGGACATGATTTGGTTTGATTGGGAAGGTGATATATTTGATTTGTTTATTTAGGTATGTGAATTATTTATATTGGGATGTGATATATTTAATTTAGGAAGGATATTATTTTAATTTGTGACATGTTTTAAATGTTTTAATTATTTTTGGGTGGGTTTTGGTGGGCTAAATGGGCTTGGACGTGAGGCTAGCAACAAAACCAGAAGTACCGACACCGTTCGAACGCCGATTCGAACGCTACACGAACGCCTGCAATCTGCTTGACGTTCAAACGTGATCACGAACGCAGCACGAATAAAAGCAGTGAACATTTGAATTGAATCTGATGACATACTTATTCTGAATTTCCCCTTCCGACATTCGTTTTCCGCGACTTCCACAACCTAAAGAGTAGTGCCTCCGTACGAGACTCATCATCGGGACTTATATGCAAAAATGCAGTGCCTACAATGTTCCCAGTCGACTGAACCAGATGAATGTTAGGATAATCCCCAAACTATGGGTCAAAAGACCATGTGAGTCTTCAACTTCGTTTGGACCAGATGAAGGCCAAGTCTTGAACTTGACTGTACATGAGCCATGGGGAATGTTCACAGTTGACTGAACTAGATGAATGTCAAGATACATGCATGTAGTGTCGATTGGAATCATCAACAAGTCCCAAGCTTCAAGCGTGTAGTGTCGACTGGGATCCATGTAACGCCCTAAGCTACAAGTTGAGATGTCAACTAGGTAATTCTTAATTAGTCCCAAGTCAAGGACGCGTCGTGTCGACTAGATTCTTCTTTAAGTCCCAAGCTATACATATGTAGATGTCGAATGGGATGCACATCAAGCCCCAAGCCATACATGCGTTTGGGATCCACAACAAGTCCCAAGCTACACACATGTAGATGTTGAATATGATGCACATCAAATATCAAGCTATACACGCGTCTGGGATCCACAACATGTCCCAAGCTACACATATGTAGATGTCAAATGGGATGCACATCAAACCTCAAGCTATACACGCGTCTGGGACCCACAACAAGTCCCAAGTTACACACATGTAGATGTCGAATGGGATACACATCAAACCTCATGCTATACACGCGTCTGGGATCCACAACAAGTTTCAAGCTACACACATGTAGATGTCGAATGGGATGAACCTCAAGCTATACACGCGTATGAGATCCACAACAAGTCCCAAGCTACACAAATGTAGATGTCGAGTAGGGTGCACATGAAGCCTCAAGCTATACACATGTCTGGGATCCACAATAAGTCCCAAGCTACACATATGTAGATGTCGAATGGGATGCACATCAAGCCCCAAGCTATACACACGTCTAGGATCCACAGTAAGTCCCAAGCTATACACATGTAGATATCGAATGGGATGCACATCAAGCCCCAAACTATACACACGTCTGGAATCCACAACAAGTCCCAAACTACACACATGTAGATGTTGAATGAGATGCACATAAAACCCCAAGCTATACACACTTGGGATCCAAAATAAGTCCCAAGCTACACACATGTAGATGTCGAATGAGACACACATCAGCCCCAAGACATACATGCATCTGGGATCTACAACAAGTCCCAAGCTACACACATGAAGATGTCGAATGAGACATATGCTTCATTCTGAGTCTTCATTTGTGTATGTAGAATGAGATGTCCTAACACCAGATCTTCATACATGCATGTCGACTGGAATATCTTCACACCAAGTCTCCATATAGTGTCGAGTGGAATGTCTTCCCACCAAGTCCCCATTAAGGTAGTGTCGATTGGAATGTCCCTGTAAAGTCTTCATACAAGCATGTCAACTGGAACGTCGTCACACCAAGTCCCAATTTAGTGTCAAGTGAGATATCCTTGCCAAGTCGTATTTCATGCACGTTGACTTGAATGTCTTCACACCAAGTGCCCATGTTGTGTCGAGTAAGATGTCTTTTCCAAGTCTTCTTTCATGCACGTCGACTGGAATGTCTTCACACCAAATCCACATATATGTAGTGTCGAGTGGGATGCCCTTGCCAAGTCTTCATTCATGTATT
This sequence comes from Zanthoxylum bungeanum, assembly GCA_019454045.1. NCBI lineage: Eukaryota > Viridiplantae > Streptophyta > Magnoliopsida > Sapindales > Rutaceae > Zanthoxylum > Zanthoxylum bungeanum. Next base: position 14,477 of record SKCR01008793.1, on the reverse strand, counting down.
GTCGACTGGGATGTCCTCCTCATGTTAAGTCTTCATTTGTCAAGTGTTGACTGGGATGTCCTCATGCCAAGTCTTCATACATGCGGTGTCGAGTGGGATGTCTTTGCCAAGTCTTCATACATGTATGTCGACTGGAATGTCCTCACACCAAGTCCGCATATATGTAGTGTCGAGTGGGATTCCCTTGCCAAGTCTTCATTTGTGTGATATCGACTGGGACATCCTCTTCATGCCAAGTCTTTATTGCATCGTCGTATAGGGTGAATGGTAGGAAATGTGTTCTCCTAAGGGACGTGCCTTGATCCTGTCATTTGGAGAGCATGTCGGCTGGGACAAATAGACTTGATGAAGGTCAATGAGACTATGGTCGAATGAACTTGATGAAGGTCCATGAGACTATGGTCGAATGAACCTAATGAAGGCCCATGAGGCCACTGTCGAATAGATCTAATGCGATCGAATAGACTTAATGGAGGTCCATGAGGCTACGGTAGAATGAAGTCTAGAGTTGATGGAAATCCATCAATGTAGTGTGAAGAATATAATTATCTTCTCATATCGTCTGAAAGAGATGATAATCCATCCATGTAGTATGGAGTTGATGGGCATCCACCTCGTCATATGGAGAATATGATAATCTTTCCATGTAGTCTGGAGTAGATGACATTACTAGAGAATACTTATTATCGATTGGGTATGTTAGAGGATATGAGGGTATTGACATGTCGACTAGGAGAAGTATGTCGATTAGGCCGGATGATGGTTTTGTTGGGTCTCTAAGATCAATCCCAAGAATATATAAGCATAAAATGAGTGTGAATACGCAAAGAAGTAGTGGAAATACTTACATCGATCGGAATGGATGTAGGTGTAGAGTTCAAAAATTCCACTTTGAGAAGTTGCTCCAAGCTCCTCTCTTTGATGTATGTTGAAGCTCCAAGCTTGAAGTTTGAGATTCCAAACTCTAGGGAATGTTTCCCTATCACCTTTGCATGATTTAATGTGTGCTAGCACTTGGAAAAATTTGCAACAAATTTATTCCTTTGCTCTTGTTAGTTTCGGCCAAGCCTTGCAAGAGAGGGGACATTTTCACTTTTGCCGTGAATGAGAGAGAGAGGAAGAGATGAGTGAAATTTTGTGAAGTGTTAATTGATTTTCCAAAAATAAAATCTTGATATACCAAATCTACATTTGGTAAAAGGTCACTCATCTTTCCATTATTAAAACATAAAGTGTCTTACAAGCCACCATCTCTTCATCACTAACTTCCATCACCAAAAAGTGATGAGAATGACAAGTGATGTGACTTGTGATGTGATTTGTGGGCCTCAGTTTAAATCAAAATCCGAGTGGGCCTGCAAACACATTCCGGGCTCGGGTTCGTTAATTCTGAATTAATGAATTCTCCGTTGCGACTTAATTAAATCAAATTTAATTAAATAATTATGCCTCACAAAATTATTATTAATGTCGCTCGCGAATTAATTCCAAATTAATTCGTTTTTCCGAATTAAAATCAAATTTTAATCCGTTATGAAATCTAATTTCATTTAATATATCGAATATATTATTTTAATCGATTAATTACGAATTAATCATTCTCTCTCTTTTAATTGAATTTTATCCCAGATAAATTCTCGTCGTAATTAATCCTAGATTAATTTTCTCTCTCTTCTAATAAATCGCAGATTAATTATGTTCGAGTCTACGACATTGGTGAATCTTCGGGAAGCGACCCATGAGATCCCTTGGTATGTTGGTAGTAAATCCGGTCGTCGGACTATTTGAACACGTGCATACCTCGTACCACGTTCTTACCAATTTACGAGACATGGTTGGCTTCTAGCAAAATGCCGTGCCTACCCAATTTTCCAGAAATATTCTTTAAGGAATATATAATCTTTATCAGGCATAGTGTACGTAGTATTGCGATCCAGCATCAGATATCACATGTAAGGCCTGGGGCTGGTGTTAGGTTTATATCTAGGTCCCAAGATCAAACAAGACATGAAATACATGTGTGAACACATCAACGGAGGTAGCGGAATACTCACATCGATCGGTTGAGACGATTTGAAGATGAATGAAGCCACTTTGCTCACTGCCAAGGACGCCCACTGCTGGCAGTTCACTGCGAAACGGAGGTCCAAGCTTCGTCAGACGGATCCCGGCTCATGGGTGAACCTCCCTACCACCTTCGCAAGTCTCGTAGTGTGCTAGCACTTGCGGTTTTTGCCACAAAAACCCAACTCTTGCCTCCCTCATGCTCACGGTTTTGTGTAAAACAAGTGAGTTTATTTTGCCCAAATGGGCGTGAGCCAAAGAGAAAAATTAGGAGAGATAGATGTGTGTTGACTTGTGAAATGAATTACCAAAAATGCTTTATATATTTTTCCAAAAAATAATAAGCATTTACCATTTTGATTTATCAAATAAAGTAAATGGAAATCAATCACCAAACACTATTCCAACAACACCCATCACTATTCATTTTACTTTAATAAAGTGATGTGTGTCTTTCAATCAATCAATCACATCACTCAAAGTGACATTTGATTTGATGATTGTGTTGGACAAAATGACCCATAGCGTCACTATTTGCACAGATCATTGTGTTGTTGTAGCAAATTAACTATGTGACAAGGAAATTGCACTCTCATCATTTGTGATTAGATCACCATAGATATATAAATGAAGAGAGGTCCCTATGATTAGTACCTGGACTGAGAATGATATGAGACAGTATCAGTCCCCGAAGGTTTAATCATTAAATATCCCTAGCCGTAGTATTATCGAGACTGGACATCGATAATGCGGAATAGGCTAGTATTGCACTTGTGCGCGTTTGTGAGGGCACAACGGCATAGTTCTCATATATATAAGTATTGGATACTTATGCAAGTGCGATAGGAGGTCGTGTTCACCGATGGTACGGGAAACAGCTTCGCTCTGGATAGACCCCTCGGAATCCAATTGGTATTATGACTATGTGTCTATGGGAGGCCGAAATCAAGGTAGGTGTGTATGGTCTTAACCTGAGACTTACATCGCTAATACTTACGATAATCGATAGACTTTGGTCTTGGTGGTAGGGGACTTTAAACGGGTTCTGTGTACACCATTTCTGGGTTTATCAGAGAGTCGTAGTGTATTGGGTGTGATGTCAAGACGGAAGTATCACTTCAGTCATATTGGAGTTGATGTCACGCAGGATACGGTACTAGTGCTCTTGAGTGTTGCGCAACCAATCGGGATATTGTGACCAGGTCATGTATATCCGATTATAGAGACTATGTTACCAGACATCCGACATGTGCTTCGGACGGGGCAGACACTTATCCAGCCCCAGCCCTAGCACGTGACTATCCGATACTGGGCCAATATACACAATACTACGGTATACTACGCTTGATACAGATCTATATATTCCTGTAAGAATATTTCTGGAGAATTGGGTAGGCATGGCGCTTTGCTAGAAGCCAACCTTGTCTTGTAAATCGATATAGACGTAGTACGAGGTACTTACGTGTTCGGACAGTCCGACGATCGTATTTACTGCCAACATATCCGGAGATCTCATGGGTCGCTTCCTGAAGATTCACCGATGATGTATGACTCGCACTTTGATTAATCTGGGATTAATTAGAAGAGAGAGATAGAATTAATCTGGGATTAATTCGATGAGAGAGAAAATTAATCTGGGATTAATTGCGGAGATATTTTATCTGGGATAAAATATTAATTAAAGAGAGAGAACGATTAATTTGGAATTAATCGATAAAATAATATATTCGATATATTATTAGAAATTAGATTTCGACGCGGAATTAAAATTAGATTTTAATTCGGGCGAACGAATTAATTTAGAATTAATTCGTTAGCGACGTGAATAGTGAATTCGCTAGGCGTAATCATTTAATTACGACGCGACGGAAAATTCGTTAATTTGGAATTAGCGAACCCGAGCCCGAGAGTGATCGCGAGCGCATTCGCATTTCGAATTCGAGGGCGGCACGCAAGTCACATCAAGCGTCAAATCGCTAGTCGCGTCAATCGTCAAATCAATTGTCACTTTGAGTGATGTGACTTGACAATATGTCACTTTATTAAAGTGAATAGATGTGATGTGAAAAGTGATGTGATATGACTTAAAGTTAAAAGTAAAAGTGTTGGAATATGAAAAGGTTTGGTATATATATATATGTTTTATTTATTTTTGGAAAATAAATGAATAAATATATATTATTTTTTTCTATTCCTTTCACACACACTTTTCGGTCCTCTCTCTCTCACATGCAAACATGTACGGTTTCTCTCTTCCCTCTCTTTTCTTCCTCTCATCTCACGGCATCACTGCCGATTCTTGGTTAAAATTTTTCTGGTTCACCGAATTTTTGAGAAGCAAAATGGAAGATGATAAGTGCTAGCACACCTTGAGGCATACATAGGTGATAGGGAAGTGTCTTCATGAGCTTGGAAAGCTTGAAGCTTGGAGCTTCAATGGTGGTCTTCAATGGCCGAACATGGAGGAAGCCAAACCAGTCCAAACCGCACAGTCCACTGTCAAGGAAAGCCATTGCCGAGCTTGGAGGGAGCTTAAAATCGCACCTTGTTCTTCATTCATCAAAACCAAAATTCAATGTGAGTATATTCCGCACCTCCTTTGATGTGTTCATATGCGGTTTTTTATGCATGATTTGTGGATCTTGGGACCTTGATTGAACTCTAACAATGGTATCTAGAGCTATTGTTGCATGAAAACCGAATTAGGGTTCTTGAGCAAATTTGGGGCTTTTTGATTTTAGCTTGATTCTGTCTAATTGATTGTTTGAGAATGATTATATATGATTGAATTTGAGTTGTATGTAATCAATTTGATAAAAAAAATTGATTGGATTGATTTTCCCCAATTTGCTTATTTTTGTCAAAACTTTAATTTGGGTAAACTCGATTTAGGCATGATTTGGTTGAATTGTTTGATGCATTATGCTTGAATGAGGTTGAATTGAAGTTGTGCATGATCAATTTCAAGAAAATTGGACTAGATCAATTTTCCCCAATTCTTTAGGTTGAAATGAAACTTGAAATTGGGTAAAATGTGTTTAAGCATGTTTTAATTGAATTGGATGTTTAAGTATGCTTAGAACATGTTTAATTGAGATTGTGTGTGATCAATTTCATGAAATTGGATTGGATTCAATTTTCCCCAAATTGGAAGCTTGGCCGAAAATTGGAAGATTTAAAACAATTGGTTAATGTTGTTTTGAAGTTCAATTGGATTGAATTTTGATTTGGAACATTTTTCCCTTTTAAAGTGGCTTGGCCGAATCTTAGGAACATGAAATTTATTGTGATTTTTTGTTTTAATTCATTGGATGAATTGTATTTATTTGGGAAATTAAGATTGTGGACTCAATTGGATTGAAACCGAATCGAATTGAAAAACCCCTAATTGCCGAGACTTAATAGCATGTTAATTGGGTTTGATTTTAATTGAATTGTGTTGGACACTATTTGGTTGTTAAAAGTGCATGATTAATTAGGCTAATTGATATTTTAGAAATGTTAATTGGGTAATTGATTGTGTATTACACTTAGGTTAATTAATTGTGAAATTTGGAATTTTATAAGTTAATTAATTTGGGCTTGATTTTGGAAATTGGGCTTGTTAGGTTGTAATTGGGCTTTTGGGCTTTGTTGTAACAAAGTTGGGTTTAGGCAAAATTGGTTGGATCCAATTAGGCCCAAAACCGAATCCAAAAGGTCCAATTATGATTTAATGGACCTTAATTATTTAATTGGGCCTAATGGGCCAAAATTAATTTAAAGGCTTATGGGGTAACTCCCGGATTGGATTTTGGTTGTTCGGTTTGACCCGAGTTGACCAAAAGTCCACGCCTATAGAAATTAATTAAAAGCCCATTGGACTTTAATAAAATAAAACATTAGATGTTAATCGGGCTTTGAGACCCGTTGCGATTAAATTGGAATTTAAGTCATAAAGGTTCGTTAATAAAAGTGTAATATTTAATTTAGAATTAAATAATGAATTAGAATTAAATACGTATTAAATTGGATTTAATTATGTAATTTAATTTAATTCGTAGAAATTGTACTTTGAGTACGTGTTTGCAATACGAGTTTGACTCGAACAAAAATCAAATCTTTGTTTGAACATTGGATGATCACTAATAATCAAGATTAATTAATTTGATTGATTGATTGATAACATGCTTGTATGAATACATGGTTATGATGTTTGAATAATGTATATCGGATGAATATTAGTCGGGTTGGGCAATTTTGGAAATTGTAATAAATTTGATTTATTAATTGGACCTGCGTGTCCAGCCTTATCTCCTATTTCTTTGTATTCTCTTCTCACCTATTCCCCTCCATGTAAAAGAGGTTTCTTTAGAAGTGTAGTGTAACGGGTAGAAGTAATACAAGTGCTAGCGGGAGAGAGAAAGTGATAGATTTGATCTAGGATCTATGTAAAATATCCATCCGCATATCATTATTATTTTCATATACGCTTTATTATGTATTTAGAATGCATGTTTAAGGGTGTATGATGATGAGACCTTAACAAAGATAATTAAATTGGTAGCCAATTTGCACGCGAAAAACCCTCGTTAAATATCAAGCGTCATTTCCTTCCATTGAGTGATTCTTGCTCAAGATCGGAGATTGTCAGGGGTTGTTTTTGACCAAAGTCAAGCCCTTGTCAGTCAAAGATGTGCTTTAATCACGAGGCTTTGTTATATATCGGTGTCGTGTCCAAGTTGTGGTTTGTTTTTGACCAAAGTCAAGACCGCTTCTTGTCCATAGAAATTTGATTACGAAGCTTCCCTGTCAATGGGTCCACGCTTGACTGGAATCACTAGGTTTGTTTTTGGCCAAAGCCAAGGCCTAGTTGATTCAGAGGAAACGGGTAGGGTATATATTCGATATATAGGCATATATTAGATATATGTTTCGGACTTGGATGTCCACCTACTGGATCTAGGAGTTGGATGGGATCCAATTGATCTTCGACATCTACCTTGTTAATTATCATACAATTTTTATTGACCAAAGTCAGGATTGTATGATACTTTAACGGGATCCTAGCCCACTAGGAAACACGGTTTCCCGAGTACTCCACAGAGGGTTAGAGGCTCGACGAAAAAATAGTGGGAGGCAAGTATTGAATTTGCAACATTCGTTCAATTACTCGCTAAACACGCTCATTTAAATTATTTCGTCGCAATATAAATGTTAGTTGGACTAATATTTAAATTGTTGTTTAATAAACAGTTGGACTGTATTATATTTGATTATATTTAATTGGATTATATTAATCAATATATTTGAATTAATTAATTTCAGTTTACAGTTGATTTTATAATTGGATTATAGTAATCAATGTAATTGAGGTTAATTAATTTGGATTATATTTGATTATATAGTTGGACTATTATAATCATTATATATATATAGTACCACTAATCGTTGATTAAATAGTTGGACTATCGTAATCAAGATAAGAAATTGAAAAGTTGGATATTTAAAATATAATATGGGATTAAATATTTTAAATGATTTAATTTTCAAATTGGGAATAAATAATAGGTTACTTTATTTGATAAAATAACTTATTATACGTTACGCCCAAAATTAAGCAAATAGTAGAGCATAAATCTTTGGAAGATTTATGTGATGATGACTTTAATGCTTAATTAATATACTTATAATAAATCTATCTTTAGATTTAAAAGTATTAAAATTGCAATTAATAATTCTTGGAGAATTAATTGACTATTCTAGTGGAGAAAAGTCAAAGTTTGCAATTGGGCATGTAGCACAAGGTGCATATCGTTTCGATATCCGAAAACCCAGGCTTGGCAAAGGTTTGTGAAATATTGAAAAGCATAATTGACAAATAAATAGCTCAAATTGATTTGATCAATTGAGACTTATTTGTGGCATTGTTGTCTAGGACACAATTTAATTAGACTCGTATATCCACACTTTTGAAGAGTGGATACTAGGACTGATTTGACTATTCAAATAAGGTTTGCGAATCTAGTTTATTAGGTAAAGTACTTAAAATACTATTTACTGGTAATAGTGTAAGTGCCACCGATCTGTTAACCCTATTCATGGTGAAGTTAGTGGGCCCATATCTAGCTTGGCTAGATGTGTACATGAATATTCATGACCTTAACGGATGTGGCATCACGTTATGGTTATGTGTTTCTTTTGAAGAACACAAATATGAAACTTTGAGTTTCGACACGAAGTATACAAACAGATCGGCTGTAGTATTATGCCGCTACGGTAAGACCGTATTGGTAAATACTTAAGCAGTAAGTTTCATACGTACATGAAATAGTACGGTATTCTTTCATATGAGGACTCCTCCCGAGACACGTCAATTGACGGTGTGTCTGAACTAAAAACCAAGTTTTGTTGGACATGATTAGGTTTTTCGTGAGTCGCTCTGAGCTACTGTTTCCTTCAACAGGATATGTATTAACAGTGCAAAACTTATTTAGAATATGGTTCCATGTAAATCTGTTTGACAGATATCATATAGGATATGAACAGGAAAGAAACGAGGTTTCTCATTCCTGATAATTTGGGTATGCCAGGCATAAAGTTTGGATGATACCAAACTAAGAACCCAAATTGGATTAGTGCCAATATAGGTTATCCTAAGGGAAACCATAAGTATAGTACTTATAAATCCCACATGAGAACAATGTGATTGTTGCTCACCATGCGGTTTTCCTGAGAGGAATACCGATATGCAGTGGTCAGTGGGAGGATAGTGATACTCGATGAAAATCGGAGTAATACTGTTCAAGGCACAAGGTCCGTAATGGAACACAAACAATTCATCTATGATGAATCTGTACCATTAATCTTCAAATACCAACAAAAAGGTAGATCGGATAGAGTCAGAAAACAACCTAGGGTATGGGTTTTTGATCTAACCTCATTAAGATGTCAATCTTATGAAGGTATATCCACCGACTACGTTTTGAGGAAGTGATACGGTAGGTATCGACTCCCTGTTATGGCAAAGTGCCATGAGTCCGAAATGGATTCCATGTATAACGACTATTATGGATACTAGTTGTTGTACCACAAAGCATTGTGCCTATTGGTACATTATACGTCTTCAAGGAAGACATACATGGATGGCAACATACCAACGTACAAAGCTAGGCTTTTGACGGAAAGGTATCGTTATCAACATTGTGTTAATAACGGTTCAACCTTTTACCTGTTGCCATGGTAAATCCATTTTGAAGATGCTTGTTGATAAATGTATATTCATTTATGAAATATGTCAGTTACAAATCAAAATCGCTTTCCTGAAAAGGAAACCTTTTGGAGAATGTTTATAACATTCTGACGATTTTGTATAACCGACAAACAAGGTTTGCGGATTATTCAATCCATGTTTGGATTGAAGCAAGCATAGGGTTCTTGGAACTGACGTTTTGAAATAATCATAATGGTTTATGATTTAACTCAAAACGAAATAATTCTTGTGTATATAAGGAGGTTAGTGGGAGAGGGCACTGACAATGAAATTCCCATAAAACAATTGGTGAAAGCTTGGCTTTCATGGATATTCTTTCATAGAAATTCTCCGTAGAATTCTGTGGAGTAACAACCTTTATTCAAGGAATAAAGATCTACTGGGCTAGATTTGGAGTTGGTAACACTCTCTGAGAAATTGTACATTTAAAATGTACTTTATTGGTGTCTCATACGCTTTGAGCATATGGAGTCACAATCGGGTCAATCCAAGTGATAGTCACTGGATTGAAGATTAAGAACATCTGTTAGTATCTGAGAGAACTAAAGATGTTGTCTTAAACTATGGAGATGGAGAACTTGAAGTGACTGGGATCACTGCTGCAAGTTTCCAAACCGGTAAATATTGCGGTACTATAAAGTTTGAACACTGGGACAGTGAGCTGGAAATCTTCCGAGCAAGATAACTGTTGCCGAATTAACAACAAATGCGGATTATTGCTGCAGCTGAGGCAGTAATAGAAGCCATTTGGATCGATAATAAATCTAATTAGATTAGATATAGTTCTGTTAGCAGCTGAGCTAGGCGTCAGCACAGGCTAAAGAATTAAAGGTCTCATCGACGATCCAGATATATACTTCTATATCATCTGATTCGTTCGGATCATACATCGTGGCGATGTGATGATCGTGTAAATCGCGTCAGACGATAATAAGCAAATCCGCTGACGAAAACCTTCCTCAGCAATTTGAGCGAACCGTACATAGTTCAGGTGTGGGACACTTGAGTGACTGGCTATGTGCCAAGTGGGAGATTGTTGGACAAAATGACCCATAGCGTCACTATTTGCACAGATCATTGTGTTGTTGTAGCAAATTAACTATGTGACAAGGAAATTGCACTCTCATCATTTGTGATTAGATCACCATAGATATATAAATGAAGAGAGGTCCCTATGATTAGTACCTGGACTGAGAATGATATGAGACAGTATCAGTCCCCGAAGGTTTAATCATTAAATATCCCTAGCCGTAGTATTATCGAGACTGGACATCGATAATGCGGAATAGGCTAGTATTGCACTTGTGCGCGTTTGTGAGGGCACAACGGCATAGTTCTCATATATATAAGTATTGGATACTTATGCAAGTGCGATAGGAGGTCGTGTTTCACCGATGGTACGGGAAACAGCTTCGCTCTGGATAGACCCCTCGGAATCCCATTGGTATTATGACTATGTGTCTATGGGAGGCCGAAATCAAGGTAGGTGTGTATGGTCTTAACCTGAGACTTACATCGCTAATACTTACGATAATCGATAGACTTTGGTCTTGGTGGTAGGGGACTTTAAACGGGTTCTGTGTACACCATTCTGGGTTTATCAGAGAGTCGTAGTGTATTGGGTGTGATGTCAAGACGGAAGTATCACTTCAGTCATATTGGAGATGATGTCACGCAGGATACGGTACTAGTGCTCTTGAGTGTTGCGCAACCAATCGGGATATTGTGACCAGGTCATGTATATCCGATTATAGAGACTATGTTACCAGACATCCGACATGTGCTTCGGACGGGGCAGACACTTATCCAGCCCCAGCCCTAGCACGTGACTATCCGATACTGGGCCAATATACACAATACTACGGTATACTACGCTTGATACAGATCTATATATTCCTGTAAGAATATTTCTGGAGAATTGGGTAGGCATGGCGCTTTGCTAGAAGCCAACCTTGTCTTGTAAATCGATATAAACGTAGTACGAGGTACTTACGTGTTCGGACAGTCCGACGATCGTATTTACTGCCAACATATCCGGAGATCTCATGGGTCGCTTCCTGAAGATTCACCGATGACGTATGACTCGCACTTTGATTAATCTGGGATTAATTAGAAGAGAGAGATAGAATTAATCTGGGATTAATTCGATGAGAGAGAAAATTAATCTGGGATTAATTGCGGAGATATTTTATCTGGGATAAAATATTAATTAAAGAGAGAGAACGATTAATTTGGAATTAATCGATAAAATAATATATTCGATATATTATTAGAAATTAGATTTCGACGCGGAATTAAAATTAGATTTTAATTCGGGCGAACGAATTAATTTAGAATTAATTCGTTAGCGACGTGAATAGTGAATTCGCTAGGCGTAATCATTTAATTACGACGCGACGGAAAATTCGTTAATTTGGAATTAGCGAACCCGAGCCCGAGAGTGATTGCGAGCGCATTCGCATTTCGAATTCGAGTGCGGCACGCAAGTCACATCAAGCGTCAAATCGCTAGTCGCGTCAATCGTCAAATCAATTGTCACTTTGAGTGATGTGACTTGACAATATGTCACTTTATTAAAGTGAATAGATGTGATGTGAAAAGTGATGTGATTGACTTAAAGTTTAAAGTAAAAGTGTTGGAATATGAAAAGGTTTGTATATAATATAGTTTTATTTATTTTTGGAAATAAATGAATAAATATAATATTTTTTCTATTCCTTCATCACACACACTTTTCGGTCCTCTCTCTCTCACATGCAAACATGTACGGTTTCTCCTCCCTCTCTTTTCTTCTTCATCTCACGGCATCACTGCCGATTCTTGCTTAAAATTTTATGGTTCACCGAATTTTTGAGAAGCAAAATGGAAGATGATAAGTGCTAGCACACCTTGAGGCATACATAGGTGATAGGGAAGTGTCTTCATGAGCTTGGAAAGCTTGAAGCTTGGAGCTTCAATGGTGGTCTTCAATGGCCGAACATGGAGGAAGCCAAACCAGTCCAAACTGCACAGCCCACTGTCAAGGAAAGCCATTGTCGAGCTTGGAGGGAGCTTAAAATCGCACCTTGTTCTTCATTCATCAAAACCGAAATTCAATGTGAGTATATTCCGCACCTCCTTTGATGTGTTCATATGCGGTTTTTTATGCATGATTTGTGGATCTTGGGACCTTGATTGAACTCTAACAGATTGATGTGACGAATGATTTGACGCTTGATGTGACTTGCGTTGCCGCACTCGAATTCGAAATACGAATGCGCTCGCAATCACACTCGGGCTCGGGTTCGCTAATTCTCAATTAGCGAATTTTTGTCGCGTCGTAATTAAATGATTACGCCTAGCGAATTCACTATTCACGTCGCTAATGAATTAATTCTAAATTAATTCGTTCGCTCGATTAAAATCTAATTTTAATTCCGCGTCGAAATCTAATTTCATTTAATATATCGAATATATTAATTTACCGATTAATTCCAAATTATCGTATCTCTTTTAGACGATATTTTATCCTAGATAAAATATCTCCGTAAATTATCCTAGATTAATTTTCTCTCTTTCTATATATATAATCCCAGATTAATTAAGAGTGCGAGTCATACGTCATCGATGGATTATCGGGAAGCGACCCATGAGATCCCCGGATAAGTTGGCAGTAAATACGGTCGTCGGAGTATCCGAATCATGTACGTACCAAGTACTACGTTCTACCGATTTACGAGACAAGGTCGACTCCTAGCAAAGCACCAAGTCTTCCCAATTCTCCGAAAATATTCTTATAAGAATATCTAAGGATCTATATCAGGCGTTGTCTACTAAGTATTGTGTATATCGGCCCAATATCGGATAGTCAGGTGCTAGGGCTGGGGCTGGATAAGTTTCTGCCTCGTCCGAAGCACATGTCAGATGTCTGGTAACTAGTCTCTATAATCGGATATACATGACCTTGTCATAATATCCCGATGGCCGGCCAGCACTTAAGAGAACTAATACCGTATCCTGCGTGACATCATCTCCACTATGACTGGAGTGATACTTCCGTCTTGACATCACACCCAATACTCTACGATTCTCAATATACCTAGCATTGGCGTACACAGAACCTGTTACAGCCCTGGACGACCTCAACTAAAGTATATTGATTGTCGTAAGCATTAGCGGTGCAAGTCTCACGTTAAGACCAAACACACCTAACCTGATGTCGGACTCCCATAGACACATAATCATAATACCAATGGGATTCCGAGGGGTCTATCCAGAGCGAAGCTGTTTCCCGTACCATCGGTGAAACACAACATCCTATTACACTTGCATGAGTATCCAATACCCAAATATATGAGAACTATGTTGTTGTGCCCTCACAACGCGCACAAGTGCAATACTAGTCTATTCCGCATTATCGATGTCCAGTCTCGATAATACTACGACTAGGGATATTTAATGATTAATCCTTCGCGGACTGATACTGTCTCATATCATTCTCAATCCAGGAACTAATCATATGGACCTCTCTTCATTTATACATCTAAGGTGATCTAATCACAAATGATGAGAGCGCAATTTCCTTGTCACATAGTTAATTTGTACAAACAACACTATGATCTGTACAAATAATGACGCTATGTGTCATATTATCCAACAATCTTCCACTTGGCACATAGCCAGTCACTCAAGTGTCTTACACCCGAACTATGTACGGTTTTCTCAAATTGCTGAGAAAAGGTTTTCGTCAGCGGATTTCCATGATTATCGTCTGACGCGATTTATACGATCATCACATCGCCACGATGTATGATCCGAACGAATCAGATGAATATAGAAGTATATATCTGGATCGTTGATGAGACCTTTAATTCTTTAGACTGTGCTGACGCCCAGCTCAGCGGCTAACAAAATTATATCTAATCTAATTAGATTTATTTTCGACCCAAATGGCTTCTATTGCTGCCTCAGCTGCAGCAATAATCCACATTTGTTATTTATTCGGCAACAGATTCTTGCTCGGAAGATTTCCAGCTCACTGTCCCGTTTTATTCAAACTTTATAGTACCACGGTATTTAACTGTTTGGAAACTTGCAGCAGTGATCCCAGTCACTTCAAGTTCTCTTCTCCGTAGTTTAAGACAACATCTTTAGTTCTCTGAGATTCTAATAGATTTTCTTA
>SKCR01008792.1:0-23655 GCA_019454045.1 Zanthoxylum bungeanum | reverse complement strand
CGTGAGCTAGAAGAGAGAATGAGAGGAGTTGTTAATTGTGTTAAGTTCAAATTGATTTACCAAAAATCAATTTATATTTATGCCATAATATTTATTAAATTAATAATAAATTATGACACAAAACATACAATGGCTTAGAGTGTCAAACACTCAATTCCATGCAATAACATTGAGTGCATGTACACTATCAACATGCAATCATAGATAAAATAATGCATAACAAATGTACATGTGTGGGCCCCACAAGTTTCCAAATGAAAGTGGGCCACGTGCACTCACGCGTTCGGGTTCGATATTTCCGAAATACCGAGCTTACGTCGCGACGTTAATTCAACGAATTTAAATAAATAATTGCGCCTGGCGAAATTATTATTTACGTCGCTAACGAATTATTCTAAATTAACTCGTTTGCCCGAATTAAAATCTTAATTTTAATTCGCGTCGAAATCTAATTTCATTAATATCGAAATATTAATTTATCGATTCAATTCCAAATTCATCGTTCTCTCTCTTTAGACGACATTTTATCCCGGATAAAATATCTCCGTTATTAATCTAGATTAATTTTCTCTCTCTTCTGTATAATCCCAGATTATTCAGAGTACGAGTTGTGCGTCATCGGTGATTATCGGGAAGCGACCCATGAGATCCCCGGATAATCTGCAGTAAATACGGTCGTCGGGTATCCGAATCACGTACGTACCAAGTACTACGTTCTATCGATTTACTGAGACAAGGTCGACTCCTAGCAAAGCACCAAGTCTTCCTAAGTTCTCCGGACATATTCATCAAAGAATATTAGATTTGTATCAAGCGCTTAGTAACTAATGTATTGTGCATATCGGCGGCCCAGTACGGATAATCACGCTTCTAGGGCTGGGGCTGGATAAGTGTCCTGCCCCGTCCGCAAACACATATCGGATGTCTTGTAACTATCTATCTCTATAATCGGATATTCATGACCTGGTCATAATATCACGATTTGATGCGCATCTCCTGCGAGCACTAATGCACGTAAGTCCCCGTGACATCATCTCCCTATGACTGCGTGACACTCATCTTCTCATTTGACCTTGTCTCTCGCTCCTGGACACACTTACGTACCGTGTTTCACATCACATCCAAGTACTACTAACAATTCCTGATAAACCCAGAAGAGGTGAACACAGAAACCAGTAAGATCCCCCACCACCACAACCAAAGTTTACCGATTGTCGTAAGTATTAGCGATGTAAGTTCTCAGGTTAAGACTATACACACCTACCTTGATTTCGGCCTCCACTAGACACCTAGTCATAATACCAATGGGATTCCGAGGGTCTATCCAGAGCGAAGCTGTTTCCCGTACCATCGGTGTGAAACACGACCCTCCTATCGCACTGCACAAGTATCCAATACTTATATATATGAGAACTATGCCGTTGTGCCCTCACAACGCGCACAAGTGCAATACTAGCCTATTCCGCATTATCGATGTCCAGTCTCGATAATACTACGGCTAGGGATATTTAATGATTAATCCTTCGTGGACTGATACTGTCTCATATTATCTCAATCCAGGAAACTAATCATAGGGACACTCTCTTCATTTATATATCTATGGTGATCTAATCACAAATGATGAGAGTGCAATTTCCTTGATACATAGTTAATTTGCTACAAACAACACATGATCTGTGCAAATAGTGACGTTATGGGTCATATTATCCAACAATCTCCCACTTGGCACATAGCCAGTCACTCGAGTGTCTACACCCGAACTATGTACAATTCGCTCAAATTGCTGAGGAAAGGTTTTCGTCAGCGGTTTGCTTCATCTTCGGTTATCTCTTTCTGACGCGATTTACACGATCATCACATCGCCACGATGTATGATCCGAACGAATCAGATGATATAGAGTATATATCTGGATCGTCGATGAGACCTTTAATTCCTTAGCCTATGCTGACGCCTAGCTCAGCTGCTAACAGAACTTTATCTAATCTTATTAGATTTATTTTCGACCCAGATGGTCTTCTATTGCTGCCTTCAGCTGCAGCAATAATCCGCATTTGTTGTTTATTCGGCAACAGTTATCTTGCTAGTAGGAAGATTTCCATCTCACTGTCCCTGTTATTCAAACTTTAGTAAGTAGTATTTAATTGTTTGGAAACTTGCAGTAGTGATCCCAGTCACTTCAAGTTCTCCATCTCCATAGTTTAAGGACAATATCTTTAGTTCTCTCAGATAAACAGATGTTCTTAATCTTCAATCCAGTGACTATCACTTGGATTGACCCGATTGTGACTCCATATGCTCAAAGCGTATGAGACACCAATACAAGTACATTTTAAATGTACAATTTCCCAGAGAGTGTTAACAACTCCAAATCTATCCCAGTAGATCTTTATTCCTTGAATAAGGTTGTTACTCCCCAGAATTCTACGGAGAATTTCTATTGAAAGCCAAGCTTTCACCAATTGTTTTATGGGAATTTCACTGTCAGTGCGCTCCTCCCACTAACCTCCTTATATACACAAGAATTATTTCGTTTTGAGTTAAATCATAAACCATTATGATTATTTCAAAACGTCAGTTCCAAGAACCTTATGCTTGCATCAATCCAAACATGGATCGAATAACCCGCAAACCTGTTTGTCGGTTATACAAAATCGTCAGGATGTGTTAAACATCCTCCAAAAGGTTTCCTTTTCAGGAAAGCGATTTTGATTATAACTGACATATTTCATAAATGAAATATATAGTTATTTCAAGCATTTTCAAAATGGATTTACCATGGCAACAGGGTAAAAGGTTGAACCGTTATTAACACAATGTTGATAACGATACCTTTCCGTCAAAAGCCTAGCTTTGTACGTTGGTATGTTGCCATCCATGTATGTCTTCCTTGAAGACGTTTAATGTACCATAGGCACAATGCCTTGTGGTACAACAACTAGTATCCAAAATAGTTGTTATACATGGAATCCATTTCGGATTCATGGCACTTTGCCATAACAGAGAGTCGATACCTTGTATCACTTCCTCAAACGTAGTCGGATGGTACACCTCCATAAGATTGACATCTTTATGAGGTTAGATCAGAAACCCATACCCTAGGTTTTTTCTGACTCTATCCGATCTACGAGTTTCTTGTGTATTTGAAGATTAATGGTATAGTTTCATCATATGAACTATTTGTGTTCCATTAAGGACTTCGTGCTTGAACAGTATTACTCCGATTTTCATCGAGTATCACTATCCTCCCACTGACCACTGCATATCGGTATTCCTCTCAGGAAAACCGCATGGTGAGCAACAATACATTGTTCTCATGTGAGATTTATAAGTACTATACTTAAGGTTTCCCTTAGGATAACCTATATTGGCACTATCCATTTGGGTCCTTAGTTTGGTATCATCCAAACGCTATGCCTGGCATACCCAAATTATCAGGAATGAGAAACCTCGTTTCTTCCCTGTTCATATCCTATATGATATCTGTCAAACAGATTTATATGGAACCTTATTCTAAATAAGTTTTGCACTGTTAATACATATCCTGTTGAAGGAAACAGTAGCTCAGAGCGACTCGCGAAAAACCTATCATGTCCAACAAAAATTGGTTTTTAGTTCTGACACACCGTCACTGACGTGTCTCGGGAGGAGTCCTCATATGAAAGAATACCGTACTCTTTCATGTACGTATGAAACTTACTGCTTAAGTATTTTCCTTACGGTCTTACCGTGGCGGCATAATACTACAGCCGATCTGTTTGTATACTTCGTGTCGAAACTCAAAGTTTCGTATTTGTGTTCTTCAAAAGAAACACATAACCATAACGTGATGCCACATCCGTTAAGGTCACGAAATATTCATGTTCACATCTAGCCAAGCTAGATATGGGCCCACTTACTTCACCATGAATAGGGCTAACAGATCGGTGGCCTTTTACTATTACCAAGTAAATAGTATTTTAGGTTCTTTACCTAATAAACTAGATTCGTAGACCTTATTTGAATAGTCAAATCAGTCCTAGTACCCACTCTTCAAAAGTGTGGATATACGAGTCTTGTTTAATTGTGTCCCAGACAACAATGCCACAAATAAGTCTCTATTGATCAAATCAATTTGAGCTATTTATTTGTCATTTATATGTTTGAGATTTTATTTATATTCAAAATATAAATTATGTTATTTACATCTAATGTATTATCTCAGTATCATCTTTACTAATGAAACACTTTAGTGTTTTAGAATATAAAGGTTTTA
The DNA here is from genome assembly GCA_019454045.1 of Zanthoxylum bungeanum. Taxonomy (NCBI): domain Eukaryota; kingdom Viridiplantae; phylum Streptophyta; class Magnoliopsida; order Sapindales; family Rutaceae; genus Zanthoxylum; species Zanthoxylum bungeanum. The sequence goes on along the minus strand of SKCR01008792.1, from coordinate 19,402 downwards.
TCCGCATCGGATTAAACACTGATATAGAGATAATGTCTCTAGTCTAACTAGTTACATTATAACATTTCCTAATTTAAGTACATACCCAAATGGTAGTTCCTAAATTTAGGTATCTACGGTCGAAACAGCGACTTTCGTCCCGTTTTCCGATTTGCAGAGAAATCTCGGCTTGAAGCCAGTATCCAGCTCACAGCGGATTCTGAACGTCAATACATATATTTTATGTACCACACTAAGTATTTAAAATCTAATTTTAATACTAGTAGTGAACATAACTTTGACAATATTTTTAAAGTTAGAGCCTCGCCCTTTCTTTAATTCCTTCGTGTCTTCCATATCCAAATGGTAGTCACTTTGAGATATGTCAATTATCCTTTTCAATATTTCAAACCTTTGGCCAAGCCTTGGGTTTCGGAATATCGAAACGATATGCACCTTGTGCTACATGCCCAATTGCAAACTTTGACTTTTCTCCACTAGAATAGTCAATTAATTCTCCAAGAATTATTAATTGCAATTTTAATACTTTTAAATCTAAAGATAGATTTATTGTAAGTATATTAATTAAGCACTAAAGTCATCATCACATAAATCTTCCAAAGACTTTATGCTCTACTATTTGCTTAATTATGGGCTTAGTCATAATAAGTTATTTTATCAAATAAATTAACCTATTATTAATTCCCAATTGAAAATTAAATCATTTAAAACATTTAATCCAAGGATTATATATTTTAAATATTCAACCTTTCAATTCTTTCTTGATTTTAATAGTCCAACTATTTAATCAATTTTAAAAGGTACTATTTATTATAATGATTACAATAATCCAATTATTTAATCAACTATAATTTAATATTGATTACTATAATCCAATTATAAAATCAACTATCATTTAATTCAATTATATTGATTACTATAATCCAATTATAAAATCAACTATAATTTTAATATTGATTACTATAATCCCATTATAAAATCAACTATCATTTAATTCAATTATATTGATTACTATAATCCAATTATAAAATCAACTATATATTGAATGAGTTTGTATATAGTCCAACTATATATTATATTAAAACAACATAAAAATTAGTCCAACTAATACTTTTGATTAATATGACGAGAAAAATATAAATGAGCGTGTTTAGCGAGTATAATTGAACGAATGTTGCAAATTCAATACTTGCCTCCCACTATTTTTCGTCGAGTCTCTAACCCTCTGTGGAGTACTCGGGAAACCGTGTTTCCTAGTGGGCTAGGATCCTATTAAATAACACACAACCCTGACTTTGGCCAATAAAAAGCTGTATGCTATTAACTAGGTAGATCTCACAGATCAATTGGATCTCATCCAATTCCTAGATCCGGTTAGGTGGACATCCAAGTCCGAAACATATGTATAATGTCAATGTATCCAATACATTTTCCTAACCATATCCTCCGAATCATCTAGGCCTTGGCTTTGGCCAAAAACAAACCTAATGATTCCAGTTAAGCGGACCCATTGACGAGGAAAGTTTCGTAATCAATGTCATTGGACAAAAAGTGATCTGACTTTGGCCAATAAAAATCACGATTTGGACAAGACACCGATATGCAACAAAACTCTCATGATTCAAGTACATCCTTGATTGACAAAGGTCTTGACTTTGGTCAAAAAAAAACCAATGCCAACTTCGGATCTTGAACAAGAATCATTCAATGGAAGGATATTTGCTTATATAGATTGAGGGATTTTCGCGTGCAAATTGGCTACCAATTTAATTATCTTTGTTAAGGTCTCATCATCATACACCCTTAAACATGCATTCTAAATACATAATAAAGCGAGTATGAAATAAAATAATAATGATATGCGGATGGATACTTTACACATTGATCCTAGATCAAATCTCTCCCTTTCTCACTCAAGCTAGCACTTGTACTACTTCTACCCGTTACACTACACTTCTAAAGAAACCTCATATATAGAGGGGAATAGGTGAGAAGAGAATACAAGAGAAAGAAGGTGATAAGGCTGGACACGCAGGTCCAATTAATAAATCGAATTTATTACAACAATTTCTAAAATTGCCCACCCGACTAATATATCCATCCGATATACATTATTCATTCAACACAACCACGTATTCACACATATAAGCATGCTATCAATCAATCTAATCAAATTAATTAATCTGATAATTAAGTGATCATCCAATGTTCAAACAACGATTTGATTTTGTTCGAGTCAAACTCGTTTTTGCGAATAAGTACTTAAAGTACGAATTCATGAATTAAATTAAACTACATCATTAAATCCAATTTAACATGTATTTAATACTAATTCACTATTCAATTCTAAATTAAATATTACACTTTATATTTAATAAACCTTTTACGATTTAAATTCCAAATTCAATCGCGTAACGGTCTCAAAGACCGATTAACGTCCAACGTCAATTCAATTAAAGTCCAATGGGCTTTTGATTGATTTCTTAAGGCGTGGACTTTTGGTCAACTCGGGTCAAACCGATAACCAAAGTCCAATCCGGGATTTACCCCATAAGCCCATAAATCAATCTTGGCCCATTAGGCCCAATTGAACTTTAAAGGTTCATTAGTCGCAATTGGGCTTTATGGTTAAGGTTTTGGGCCCAATTGGATCCAATCCACTTGGCCTAAACCAAACTTGATAAATCAAGCCCAATAGGCCCAATTACAACTTTAAATTCTAATTTCCAAAATTAGGCCCAATTAATTAAATCCAAAAATCCAATTTTCACAATTTAATTACCAAAAGTGCATTATATGATTAATCAACTAAATCAACATTTCCAAAACACTAAATTAGTCCAATTAATCATACTTAATTCATTATTACATGTCAAACACACATAATGAAAAATCAAACCCATAAACATGCTTCAATGCTCTCGGCCAAGGAAGGTGATTTTGTGTCCGATTCGGTTTCGATCCAATCGAACCTACAATCGACATCAAATCAACATCCGATTTGATTTCATACACATCCAATGTCACAAAACAAAATTACCAAGACATTAGGGCAATGACACATTCGGCCAAGGTAGGAATTGGGGTTTTTGTCCAATTCGAAATCCAATCCAATTCGATTCAAATTAACATCAACCTAAATGATTCTAACTCATCAAACGAATCAAAATCACAAAATTCCAAGAAATCCAAATATCACAAACCATTCGGCCAAGGCATTATTTTGGGGAAAATAATTCCAAATCATTTTTTCATCAAATTAGTCCAACCAAAATGAATTTAAACATGTTATAAGCATACTCAAACAAGCAATTTATTCAAATCATGCTCAAATCACATTTACCCAAATTTTAAACCCTAAAATTTCATGCTTGCAACATTAGCTCATGATGCCATTGTTGGTTTATTCTAAGGTCCCAAGATCAAATCAAGACATGAAAACATGCATGAATACATCAACGGAGGTAGCGGAATACTCACATTGATCGGTTATGTCGATTTGAAGACGAATCAAGGCCAAAAACGTACTGCCCTGCTCACGCCACTGCAACCAGTCCATGCTCACTGTCTTGGCAGTTTCGGGTCTCAAAACGAAGCTCCAAACTCCGTCGGATGAGTCCCGCCTCATGGTCGAACCTCCCTACCACCTTCGCAAGACTCGTAGTGTGCTAGCACTTGCGGTTTTCACCATGAAAACCCAACTCTTGCTTCCCTTATGTTCACGCCCAAATGCTTCAAAACCAGTAGATTTTGTTCATTTGGCGTGAGAGAGAGAGAAATGAGAGAGTTGTAATTGTGTTAGTTAAAATGATTTACCAAAAATCAATTTTATTTATGCCATAATATTTATTAAATTAATAATAAATTTATGACACAAAACATGCAATGGCTTAGAGTGTCAAACACTCAATTCCATGCAATAACATTGAGTGCATTGTACACTATCAACATGCAATGCATTAGAATAAAATAATGCATATAAAATGACATGTGTCATGTGGGCCCCACACGTTTCCAAATGAAAGTGGGCCCACGTGCACTCACGCGTTCGGGTTCGATATTTCCGAAATACCGAGCTTACGTCGCGACGTTAATTCAATCGAATTTAAATAAATAATTGCGCCTGGCGAAATTATTATTTACGTCGCTAACGAATTAATTCTAAATTAACTCGTTTGCCCGAATAAAATCTAATTTTAATTCCGCGTCGAAATCTAATTTCATTTAATATATCGAATATATTAATTATCGATTAATTCCAAATTAATCGTTCTCTCTCTTTAGACGACATTTTATCCCGGAAATAAAATATCTTGTTATTAATCCTAGATTAATTTTCTCTCTCTTCTTATAATCCCAGATTATTCAAGAGTGCGAGTTGTGCGTCATCGGTGGATTATCGGGAAGCGACCCATGAGATCCCCGGATAATCTGGCAGTAAATACGGTCGTCGGAGTATCCGAATCACGTACGTACCAAGTACTACGTTCTACCGATTTACGAGACAAGGTCGACTCCTAGCAAAGCACCAAGTCTTCCCAAGTTCTCCGGACATATTCATCAAAGAATATCTAGATCTGTATCAAGCGTAGTATACTAATGTATTGTGCATATCGGCCCAGTATCGGATAATCACGTGCTAGGGCTGGGGCTGGATAAGTGTCTGCCCCGTCCGAAACACATATCGGATGTCTGGTAACTAGTCTCTATAATCGGATATTCATGACCTGGTCATAATATCACGATTGGATGCGCATCACTTGAAGAGCACTAATACCGTATCCTGCGTGACATCATCTCCATTATGACTGGAGTGACACTTCCGTCTTGACATCACATCCAATACACTACGATTCCTGATAAACCCAGAAGAGGTGAACACAGAACCAGTTAAGATCCCCCCACCAAAACCAAAGTTTACCGATTGTCGTAAGTATTAGCGATGTAAGTCTCAGGTTAAGATATACACACCTACCTTGATTTCGGCCTCCCATAGACACTAGTCATAATACCAATGGGATTCCGAAGGGTCTATCCAGAGCGAAGCTGTTTCCCGTACCATCGGTGAAACACGACCTCCTATCGCACTTGCACAAGTATCCAATACTTATATATATGAGAACTATGCCGTTGTGCCCTCACAACGCGCACAAGTGCAATACTAGCCTATTCCGCATTATCGATGTCCAGTCTCGATAAATACGGCTAGGGATATTTAATGATTAATCCTTCGTGGACTGATACTGTCTCATATCATCTCAATCCAGGAACTAATCATAGGGACCTCTCTTCATTTATATATCTATGGTGATCTAATCACAAATGATGAGAGTGCAATTTCCTTATTACATAGTTAATTTGCTACAACAACACAATGATCTGTGCAAATAGTGACGTTATGGGTCATATTATCCAACAGTAGTATTATCGAGATTGGACATCGATAATGCGAAATAGACTAGTATTGACTTGTGCGTGTTATGGGAGCAAACTGCCTAGTTATCATATATTTAGTATTGGATACTTATGCAAGGTAATATGATGTTGTGTTTACCGATGGTACGGAAACAACTTCGCTCTGGATAGACCCTCGGATTCCATTGGTAGTATGACTATATGTCTATGGAAGTCCGAATCAGGGTAGGTGTATTTGGTCTTAACCTGAGACTTACATCGTTAATACTTGCGACAATCAATATACTTTGGTTTTGGTCGTCCAGGGCTTTTAACAGGTTCTGTGTACGCCTCTTCTGGGTATATTGAGAATCGTAGTGTGTCTGGTTGTATTGTCAAGATGGAAGTATCGCTCTGGTCATATGGGGATGATGATCACGTAGGATACGTAACTAGTACTCTTATATACTGCAGTCATCGGGATAATATGACTAGGTCATGCTTATCCGATTATAGAGACTAGTTACCAGAGATCTGTTATATGCTTCGTACGGGGCAGACACAATTCCAGCCTCAGGCCTAGCATGTGACATTCGATATTGGATCGCCATACGCAATACTTCGTATACTACGCCTGACACAGATTACATATTCCTTAAAAGAATATTTCTAGATAATGGGTAGGCACAGTGTTTTGCTAGAAGCCAACCATGTCTTGTAAATCGGTAAGAACGTGGTACTAGGTACGCACGTATTCGGATATTCCGATGACCGGATTTACTGCCAACATATCCGGGGATCTCATGGGTCGCTTCCCGAAGATTCACCGATGACGTATGACTCGAACATAATTAATCTGGGATTAACTAGTAGAGAGAAAAAATTAATCTAGGATTAATTACGGAGATATTTTATCTGGGATAAAATACTATTTAATAGAGAGAGAATGATTAATTTGGAATTAATCGATAAAATAATATATTCGATATATTATACGAAATTAGATTTCGACGCGGAATTAAAATTGGATTTTAATTCAGGCAAACGAGTTAATTTAGAATTAATTCGCTAGCGATGTGAATAGTAATTATGCTAGGCATAATTATTTAATTAAATTTGATTTAATTCCGTCGCAACAGAAATTTCGTTAATTCGGAATTAGCGAACCCAAGCCGGGATGTGTTGCGGGCCCACTCGCAATTTGAATCAAGTGGGGCCCACAAGTCACATCACAAGTCAAATCACTAGTCAACTTTTTCCAACTTTTTGGTTGATGTGAGTTGTTGGAAATTGCTTGTTTATTACACAAGCTTGACTTGTGAAAGACTTGTACCAACCATTTTTGAAAAATTTGGAAATGGTATTTGTTTTAGGAAAACAAATACGCAACACACTTCTCTTCTCCTCTCTTCCTCTCACGGCCTTGGAGCCATTTTCTCTCAAATGTTATTGGCTTGGCCGAGAACAACAAGAAGGCAAAGGGAAATTTTGTGGCAAAATTTCCAAGGTGCTAGCACACTAAATGGGTCTCACAAAGGTGATAGGGAAACCCATTCATGAGTATGGAATCCATTTACAAAGCTTGGAGCTTGGAGCACAAAATGGAGAGCTTGGCCGAATCTTGGAGGAGCACAAAAAGGGCTTGGCCGAATACATCAAAGGAAATTTTTGAACTCTCCGCCAACATCCAACCGATCAAAGTGAGTATTTCCGCAACTTTACTTTGTTGTATTCGCACATTTCATTCGCTTAATTGATCTTGGCTTGACCTAGAAAAAACAACACACCTTTGTAAATCAAAAGACATAGCCTGCCATGCAGGAGTTCATAGTACACTCAGGATTAAGATCAATCCATATATGACCATCTAGTAGATCGAAATGACTTTCTTTGTTAACAGATATTATAAGAATGTCATTTCTATCTGGGTCCAGTTCTATATGATCACATCATACAAGGTGCCTTCATTATCATGTCTCTACATGGACGATCCCGGATCAATGTCGCCATACAAATATAGAATGGACCGCATCTATAGACAAACCACAAACAAAGTACCCGCTTTGTTTGCTCTTTATGGACTATTTAAGATTACTAATTTCAGTTTTAAATCCTCTTTTGTATGACACTCATACACTAATTCTGAAGGCACATAAGTAATTTAGGGTATTCAAGATAATTTATAATATGCGAAAATTAAACAAACACTTTGGTAAATGATAATATATCATTTTACTTCAAAATATATAAAACCATTTACATTACATGTAACTCTAGGGTATACATTCCAACATATTTATCTGACGCTTTTTACCACGACCATTATCAGACTAGTTAATCTAGGAAAGGGTAGGTTCAATTTGTCGTTCAAAGGCTAAAAGTTGGTCAACTAAATCGCAGGCAGTTGTGGTAGTGAAGAGGATTTCTTTTACAGGTTTTGACACGAACCCATTTCTTCGGGCATCATCAAGAAATACACAAAGAAAATCATAAAATCCATCAACATTAAACAGTCCAATTGGTTTCTGGTGTATTTTCAAGTTCGCCCAAGATAGTACTGTAAACATTTCCTCCATCGTACCAAAGCCATCTGGCAAAGCAATAAAAGAATCAACATGATTAATCATTTCAACCAGTCATTCAGACATACCTGGCACGATAAGTTCTTATATGTTTGATGGTCCTATAAGATTCGCATCTGCCAAAGGTTTTAGGATGATTCCCAAGACTTGACTACCTCCTTCTTGTATAGCCCTTGAAACATACGCCATTAGTCCAAGGTTGCCACCGCCATATACTAAGTGCATATTCCTTTCAGTTATGACTCTACCTAATTCATGTGCTGCCTCAACGAATTCTGGCTTAGAACCAACACTAGTTCCATAAAACACACAGATGTTTACAACTCGTCTTCTTGAAGTTGCTTCCTGTAGACACTTGCATTTTTGTATGAAAGCCCGATGATGAGCCTCGTTTGGAGGTACTACCCGATAAGTTGCGGAAGTTGCGTGAAACGGACGTCGGAAGGGAAAATTCAAAAATAAGAACATCCTCATATTTAATTCATTTGTTTAGCCTCAGGTTCGCTCGTTTAATCTCTGTTTTAACTATTAAGCTCGGCCCAAAATCCCCGCAACCCACACCAAGCCACACGCCCAAGCCCAAAGAACCATGCCACACACCCAGGCCCACCAAAGCCCAATCCAAAAATATTCAACACATTAAACACATGTCTAAATTAAATCAAATCCAACCAAATCACCTTCTTAATCTAAATAAATCTCCTTCCTTATTCCTCCTAATCTCCTTCCAAATTAGCCAAGATTGCATCTTCCAAATTTGGAAGGAAAATCTTGACAATTGAAGGAGGTGGGCGGCCACAAAAAAAAGAAAAAAAACATAACCCTATCTTAACACACATAATAGAAACCCTAAGATGACCATTATAAAAGGGACCTCAACCAAACCCTACTTGCTCTTAGACATTCTTCCCTCTCTCTCTCAGACAGCGTCGCCCACTTCTATACCTCGTCTACAGTCTGGCGACTGCACTGGGGATAGAGAATCGGCCCCGAAATAATATCTTGTAATGTTTGTGATTTTTGCTTTACTTAACCTTGTCTAAATTTGATTTAACCAAAGGTATTATTAGAGTTATATAATGATTTGGTGTCTTCCTTCACTCCCTACCTTTTTATAGCCAAAAGTAAAAGCTGGGAAGATATTTAGATAATCATTTACTCGAAGCTTACCTTATAGTATATTTAAAATGATAGACTAATTTGGAGGATCTGTTGTTTACTGCTGTCACCAAGGCGATAAGAGTCTAAGAGGTAAGGGTATTTAAGAGAGTTTGCTTCACCCTCCCACTGTGGAATTTTCAATAGAGGAATCCATTTGACAGTTATTCATGTATCGTGAAGTCATTTTCGCTCGAAGCGGAGGATCGTTATATGGTACCATCACTTGTTGGGACGTACCTTAAAGTATAAAAAATGTGTGCTCATTTGGCCGCTCGAACCCTTGAGTGAGGAGACCTAGTTATGGGCAATACTTCGCCGGCTGGAGCCTTTATCTATACTCCTATAAACCCGCATGTGAACCATAGTAGTATGACCTATAGAAGCCACCCTTTTATGCTTGTGTTTGGGACCATCATCATTTGGATTCAGTTGGACTTCTTGTCATGAGATGTGAACTTGTTGGGCCATTTAAACTAGGACGAGTTTGTGTCTTATGAAAATTGGGCCAAAAGCTTCCAAAATGTTGATGGGCCACTTTGTGTTTGGGCCCCCTATCATTTGAAGTTGTTTAGCCACGTTATTGCAAAAGTGTAAACCTATTCGGCCTTTTTCATCTGGGACAAGTTTACACCTCGCAATAATGTGATTGAATGCTTTAAAATGATAATGGGCCGACTTGTATGAAAACCTTGATGGGCTCATAAAATCCAAATACGATCCAAGTATGCTAGAAGCATGAGTCCGATATCCGTACTGGCTTTCATTCAGAAAGGATATGCCTTGTTATGACATATTTGTTTACTTTTGATACCTCAAAGTTCATCCCCATGACCGCGGTTGCTGAAAGCCCAATTCGTCATTTCTAGACAATGACATGATCCCATAATAGGCTTAGTCCATGTTGTAAATGGGCGGTCTTTGTCTTTAACCGATGGAAATGGACTGAGGTAGCCAAGGTTCACCCTTGTAGCATAAGAGAGAACGATTTTGTATACCCCACATTGGTGCATAAAATGAGCCATATCTAGAACTAAAAATAGGCTTACCACGAGTGTGGGAGAAATAAGGTTGGAATGATATATTATGTTTGATCACCTCACATATTTTATATATTTCATGCATCACACGCATATACGTACCATGCTAACTTATAGTTTTAAAGCCGCCATAGATACTCGTTGGGTTAGAGAAGAAAGAAGACTCGTCAAAAGACCGTTAGCGAACATGAGTGAGTCCGATAACGAGGGTTCTTGCATGGATCAGTTGGAGACTAATCTCACTAAGATTACCGAGTAGTTGTAAGCTTTGATCACCGCTGTGGCCAATATGGCAATGCTCCGTGCAGGAGGGGCATGAAGCTCTGAGAATGTCAGGCGTGAAGAGCCTCCGATCAGGATGAGTGATGAGATCCCAGTTTTTTATGATGACATGGCTGAGTATGCCGCAGGAAGGGTAGCCGGGTCTTAGGCCGAGTTGCAGAAACTCAGGGATTAGGTAAATTCAGTTACACGCAAGATGAGGGGTAAGCATGAGGACATACTAGACTATTAGGCGATGACTTTTGAGGAGCAGTTGCCTTCTCAGTTCAAGATGCCCGACATAGCCAAGTTCAACGGGAACGAGGATCCGAGGGTCCATATTCGACAGTATGTTTCTGTTATGAGTTCGGTGGGTCTGTCGAAGCGTCATGTTCAGAAGATGTTTGGGATGTCGCTAGAGGGAGCGCCTGTGGTGTGGTATCATGGCCTTGAGAGGAAAGTCAAGGATGATTGAAGGGCATTGGCTGAGGCCTTTCTGAATCAGTATACCAAACAGAATCCGGATGAGAGCTTCAAGGATTATGTAGATTCTGGAGGAGCCAACTTTTGAAGATGCAGACTCGGCCCTCGGAGAAGGACCAGATCAAGATGATCATCAAGGGCACTAAGCCCTCTATTTACGGCAAGCTGAGGAGGATGACCTCTATGATTAGCGATTTTCGACAATTGAGGGAGACTTGTATGGATATTGAGGAAGGAGCTAAGAATAGGAAGTTTTATGGCCTGAATAGGAGGACCATTCGGGGGCCGTCACAGACCAAGCCCGTTTCTGCTGAGGTTACCTCCATCAGAAACAGGTATTTTTCTAACCTTGGTAAGCCTTTGTCAAAGGTGCTTGAGAATTTGAAGAGACACGGACTCCTAAAACCCTTAGAAGCTAGACCACTTCCCAACCCTCCACCAGCACACCTCAATATGAACCTATATTTCCATTACCACCAACAAAAAGGCCATGACACCGATAACTATACCCGCCTCAGGCATGAAATACAAGACCTCATCGACTCCCACAAAATACCGGACCCAGAAAAAGAACAACCCAACACACAGAGAAATCCCCTACCCAACTATCACTCTGTTCCACCACCTACCTACATGATTAGCTCTGGCCTACCCGAAAGCCTTGTCCTCCAAACCTTTGACAGCCAAGCCTTTTTCCTGGGGATTTGGGATAGTAATAGTGAAGATGAGACGGAGTAGTAGGGGCAGAATTTCTGGAGAACTTCTCAAGCAGTGATGAAGAAGAGGTGAATAGGATGACACGTAGTGGGCATTTTTACGGTGATGTAGTGGAGAAAGGCAAGGAAATGTTGGTAGAAGGCAGAGAAGTGGCAGAGAATGCAGGTAATTCTGATGGAGATATAGTGCTGCGTCAATTGAAGAAGACGCAAGCACAGGTGAGCATTTGGGAATTGTTGTGTGCATCTCAGGAGCATAGGCGTGCCATGATGGAGGCTTTGAGTAAGATAGTGGTACCAGAGGATGCCAACCCTACAATGTTCGTAGGATCGGTGTAGAAGAGAGCTTTGCAGGTGATAACGTTCTCTGAGGAGGAACTTCCGTTGGAGGGAAGAGATCACAATAGGCCACTGTTCATAAGAGCAGAAGTAAAGGGAAATAAGACATCTTATGTGATGGTGGATGATGGCTCATCTATTATTGTGTGCCCTTTGAAGATTTTGTCGAGGTTGGGTCAGAAGGTGATAGATTAGAGTCCCTCCAACATGACTATCAAGGCGTATGATGATAATAAGCGAGAAGTAGAGGGCACCTTTGTTGCGGTAGTCAAAGTGGGTCTAATTGAGGATGAGGTTGAGTTCACGGTGCTTGATATCCCAACCACTTTTGCTATGCTATTAGGGAGGCCATGGTTTCACAAACTTGAGGGCGTGCCCTCCACTTTGCACCGGGTTATTAAGTTTCCGTACGGGGGAGAGATCGTCACCATCAGAGCTGAGGTAGACAATGATGTGGCCGCTTTGGAGATACAGCCTTTCACAAGGTTCTAGATGGCAGGAAACTTTAAGGAATGGCTGGATCCCAAGGTAGCTAGGATCATGGAGAAGATGAAGATCGAGCCGGACACAAGTTCGTGTTGGACAGTTATGACCCATAGCGTCACTATTTGTACAGATCATGGTTTTGTTGTACAAATTAACTATATGACAAAGGAAATTGCTCTCTTATCATTTGTGATTAGATCACCAAGATGTAAAAATGATAGGAGGTCCTTATGATTAGTTCCTGGATTGAGATGATATGAGACAATATCAATCCACGAAGGTATAATAATTAAATATCCCTAGTCAGATTATTATCGAGATTGGAAATCGATAATGCGTAAAAGACTAGTATTACACTTGTGCACGTTGTGAGGGCATAACGGTATAGTTCTTATATATTTGGGTATAGGATACTCATGCAAGTGTAGTCGGAGGTTGTGTTTTACCGATGGTATGGAAAACAGCTTCGCTCTGGATAGACCCCTCGAAATTCTATTGGTAGTATGACTATGTGTCTATGGAAGTCCGAAATCAGGGTATGTGTATTTGTTCTGAACCTGAGATTTTCACTGCTAAAACTTGCGACAATCAATATACTTTGGTTTTAGGTCGTCCAGGGCTTTAACAGGTTCTGTGTACGCCTCTGCTGGGTATATTGAGAATCTTAGTGTGTTGGGTGTGATGTCAAGACGGAAGTATCACTCCAGTCATAGTGGAGATGATGGTCACATAAGAAACGAGACCGGTTCTCTTAAATGTTGCAGCTATCGGGATATTATGACTAGGTCATGTATATCCGATTATAGAGACTAGTTACCAGAGATCCGATATGTGCATCGTACGGGGCAGACACAATTCCAGCCCCAGGCCTAGCACGTGACATCCGATACTGGATCGAAATACGCAATACTACGTATACTACACCTGATATAGATCACATATTCCTGTAAGGATATTTTTGGAGAATTGGGTAGGCATGGCGCTTTGCTAGAAGCCAACATTGTCTTGTAAATGGGTACAAACGTAGTAATAGGTACTTACGTGTTCGGATAGTCCGACGATCGCATTTACTGCCAATATATCCGGGGATCTCATGGGTAGCTTCCTGAAGATTCACCGATGACGTATGACTCATACTTTATTAATCTGGGATTAATTAGATGAGAGAGAAAATTAATCTGGGATTAATTACGGAGATATTTTATCTGGGATAAAATATCATTAAAGAGAGATAACGATTAATTTGGAATTAATCGATAAAATAATATATTCGATATATTATACAAAATTGGATTTTGACGCGGAATTAAAATTAGATTTTAATTCGGGCGAACTAGTTAATTTAGAATTAATTCGTTAGCGACGTGAATAGTGATTTCGCTAGGCATAATTATTTAATTGTGTCGCAACGGAAAATTCGATAATTTGGAATTAGCAAACCCGAGCCCGGGATTGTTTGCGAGCTCATTCGCATTTCGAATTTGAGTGCGGCCCGCAAGTCACATCAAGCGTCAAATCATTCATCAATCGATTGATGTGATGTCTAGTCACTTTGAGTGATGTGACAACTTTTCACTTGATTGATAGATGGAAGTGGTTGGCAAAGCATTTATGGTTTGACTTTTTGGAAAAGGAAAATGGTAAATGAATTTAGAAATTCATAAAAGTGTATTAGATACACAATTTTTGAATACAACCAACACAACTATCCTCTCTTTCTCTTCATTTCTCTCACTCGGCCATGGGCTGATTTTCTTCACTGGTTTCACCGAAAATCACAAGGAAAAGAAGAGTGTTTTTTGTGGCAAAAATCAAGAGTGCTAGCACACATTTGGAGACATACAAAGGTGATAGGGAAACCCACTTGTGAGCTTGGAATTTCATCACAAAGCTTGGAGCTTGCATGGAGGACCATTGCCGATTCTTGGAGGACACCAAACAAGCTCACTGCCGAGAGCTCAAGGAGGGCAGAAATGGATTTTTGTTCTTCACCGCATCCCCTCAACCGATCGATGTAAGTATTCTGCAACTTCCTCGATGTATTCGCATTATGTTTCTATGCTTTAATCGATCCTCGGGACTTAGAGATTTCCAACAATGGTATTAGAGCGAGTTAAAAGCATGAAACTTGATTTAGGGTTAAAATTGGGTAAAATGTATTTGAGCATGATTTGATGAAATTGGATGATTAAGTGTGCTTAAATGATGTTGAATTGAAGTATGATTGGATCAATTTCATGAAAATTGGTTTGGAACAATTTTCCCCAATTTGTTGAGGTTTGGCCGAAATTAGATGAACCCTAAATGTCTTGGATTTTTTATTTTTGATTCATCGGATGACTTGAAATCAATTGGGAATGTTGATTTAATGTTGAATTGGATTCAATTGGATTGGATTTGAAATTGGACAAAATATACCCAAATTGCCGAGACATATATGAGCATGAAATTGGGTTTGATTTTTGATAAAATGTGTTGGACATGTTTTGTTGTTAATGAGCATGATTAATTAGGCTAATTGGTGTTTTGGAAATATTGATTTGGGTAATTAATTATGCTATACACTTTGGTTAATTAAATAAGAAATTTGGAATTTTTGTGATTTAATTAATTGGGCTAATTTTGGAAATTGGGCTTAAAAGTTGTTATTGGGCTTATTGGGCTTGGTTGTACCAAGATTGGTTTAGGCAAATTAGTTGGATCCAATTAGGCCCAAAACCGAATCCATAAAGTCCAATTATGACTAATGGACCTTTAACTTTAATTGGGCCTAATGGGCCTAAATTAGTTTCTAGGCTTATGGGGTTATTCCTTGATTGGGCTTTGGTTATTGGGTTTGACCCAAGTTGACCAAAAGTCCATGCCTTAAGAAATTAATTAAAATCCCATTGGACTTTAATTAAATTAACATTGGATGTTAATCGGGCTTTGAGACCCGTAACGATTAAATTTGGAATTTAAGTCGTAAAGGTTCATTAATAAAGTGTAGTATTTAATTTGGAATTAAATAAGTGAATTAGTATTAAATGCAAATTGAATTGGATTTAATTTTGTAGTTTAATATAATTCAAGAATTCGTGCTTTGAGTACTTATTCGTAAAACGAGTTTGACTCGCCCAAAATCAAATCGTTGTTTGAACATTGGATGGTCATTAATTATCAGATTAATTAATTGGATTAGATTGATAACATGCTTGTGTGAATACATGGTTGCAATGCATGAATAATGTATATTGGATGGATATTAAATAGGTGGGGCAATTTTGGAAATTGTTGTAATAAATTTTGAATTTATTAATTGGACCTGCGTGTCCAGCCTATTACCTCCATACACTTTGTATTTCTCTTCTCACCTATTCCCCTCAATGTAATGAGGTTTCTTTAGAAGTGTTATGTAACGGGTAGAAGTAAATACTTGTGCTAGCGGGAGAGAGGAAAGGGAGAGATTTGATCTAAGATCAATGTGTTAAGTATCCATCCGCATATCATTATTATTTATTTATATGCGCCTTATTATGTGTTTAGAATGCATGTTTAAGGGTGTATGATGATGAGACCTTAACAAAGATAATAAATTAGTTGCCAATTTGCACGCGAAAAACCCTCAAATAATATTAAGCGTTTTTCCTTCCATTGAGTGATTCTTACTCAAGATCTAAGACTGGCATTGCCTTGTTGGCCAAAGTCAAGGCCTTTGTCCGTCGAGAATGTGTTTGAATCACGAGAGCTTTGTTCCATATTGGTGTCTTGTCCAAGTTGTGATTTTTTGGCCAAAGTCAAGATCACTTCTTGTCCATCGACATTGATTACGAAGCTTTCCATGGTCAATGGGTTCCGCTTAACTGGGATCACTAAGTTTGTTGTGCCAAAGCCAAGGCTTAGTTGATTCAGAGGAAAAAGGTTAGGTAATATATTGGATATATTGGCATATATAAGATATATGTTTCGGACTTGGATGTCCCCCTACTGGATCTAGGAATTGGATGGGATCCAATTGATCTTAGAGATGTACCTAGTTAATTATCATACAATTTGTTGGCCAAAGTCAAGATTGTGTGTTATTGAACGGGATCCTAGCCCACTAGGAAACACGGTTTCTCGAGTACTCGACAGAGGGTTAGAGGCTCGCCGAAAAATAGTGGGAGGCAAGTATTAAATTCGCAATATTCGTTTAGTAACTTTCCATACGCGCTCATTTCAAATATTACGTCAAATAAATTATTTATTAGTTGGACTAATAATTAATGTTGTTTTTATAAAACAGTTGGACTGTATTCAAAATATTTCAATTAATAGTTGATTTTATAATTGGATTATAGTAATCAATATAATTGAATTATCTATTAAATTATAGTTGATTATATAGTTGGACTATAGTAATCATTATAATAAATAGTACCTAAATCGTTGATTAAATAGTTGGACTATTAGGATCGAGATAAAAATGAAAGATTAGTGTTTAAAACATAATCATGGGGAAAATGTATTTAAACGACTTTAATTTTCAAATTAGGAAAAAAATTCAGGATAGTCCTGAAAAATAATAAGTTACTTTATTTGATAAAATAACATATTAGGCCTAAGCCCGAAGTTAAGCAAATAGTAAGAGCATGATCTTTGGAAGATTCATGTGATGATAACTTTAGTGCTTAATCCATTACGCTTGCCAAATAGACTCCTTAATTGCTTAATCAGAACTAAGGATTAGATCCTTAAAGTATGATAATGAAATTGAAGGATCTTCATAGATTTATTCTTAGATCTTAGAAGTACTAAATTGCAATAGTAAACTCTTGGAGAGTCAATGGCTATTCTCAAGGAGACAAAGCCAAACTTTGCAATATGGCAAGTAGCGCAAGACGCACCTTAATTCGACATTCCGGAAGGCCAAAGCTTGGCCAAAGGCTTCTGGAATGTGGAAAAGAGCAAAGGCAAAATCATTATAATCTTCTGGGAAGACAAATGACATATCCCAAAATGTCTGCCTAAATTGTGGCAAACGGGATCGCGGAAGCGTGACTGCCGTTTGAACAAGGCAGACATGAAGGAATTGAAGACGGGCTAGGCTCGTACTACAAATACGTTTGTCATAAAATATGTTCACTACTAGTATTAAAATTGGATTTTAAATACTTAGTGTGGTACATAAATATATATTGATGTGCAGAATCTGCTATGAGAAGGATACTGACTTCAATTGAGATATAAAATCTATGTATTGGAAACGGGACAACAGTCGCTGTTTTAACAATAGATACCTAATTTAGGAACTACCCTTCGGGTGTGTACTTAAATTAGGAAACTGTTATAATGTAACTAGTTTGACTAGGAACATTATCTTTATATCAGTGTTTAACCCGTTGCGGGTATACCTTTATATTATAGAACACTAAAGTATTTTATTTTATAAAGATGATATTGAGATAAACACATTAGATGTGAATAACAGTATTTATATTTTGAATATAAATAAATCTCAAACATATGACATGACAAACAAATAGCTCAAACTGATTTGATCAGAAGAGACTTAATTGTGGCATTGTTGTCTGGGACACAATTAAACAAGACTCGTATATCCACACTTTTGAAGAGTGGGTACTAGGACTGATTTGATTCCAATCAAATAAAGTCTACGAATCTAGTTTATTGGGAAAAGTGCCTAAAACACTATTTACTTGGTAAAAGTGAAAGTGCCACCGATCTGTTAGCCCTTATTCATACTGAAGTAGGTGGGCCCATATCTAGTTGGGCTAGAGGTGGATATGAATATTTCGTGACCTTACGGATGTGGCATCGTGTTATGGTTATGTGTCTCTTTTGAAACACAAATCGGAAACTTTACAGTTTCGACACAAAATAGACAGACAGATCGGCTAAAGTATAAAACCATCATGGTTAGACCATGATGAGAATACTTAAGCAATAAGTTTCTCAAATACTTGAAAGAGTATAGTATTCTTTGAATGAGGACTCCTCCCGGAACACGTCATTTGACGGTGTGTCTGAACGGAGAAACCGAATTTTGTTAGACATGATATGGTTAATTATGAGTCGCTCTGAGCTACTATTTCCTTCAACGGATACGTATAAACAATGCAATAATTATTTTGAATAAGGTTCCATAAAAAAAAATGTTTGACAGAATTCATATTAGATATGAACATGAAAGAAACCGGTTTCTCATTCCTGAAAATTTGGGAATGCTAGGCATATGTTTGGATGATACCAAACTAAAACCCAAATTGGATAAGTGCCTAATTGTAGGATATCCTAGGGATACCAAAGTATAGTACTTATACAACTCACTATAGAACAATGTAATTGTTGCTCGCCATGCGGTTTTCCTAAGAGGAATACCTATATGCAGTGGTAAGTGAGAGGATAGTAAAACTCGATGAAAATCGAAGTAATACTATTCCAGGCACCGAATCTTAATGGAACATAAATATTTCATCAAGGATGAAACTATACCAATAATCTTCGAATACACAAGAACCACGTAAGTCGGAGAGAGTCAGGAAATAACCTGGGGTATGGGTTTCTGATCTTACCTCATAAAGATGTCAATCTTGTTGAGGAATACGAACTGACTACGTATATGGAAGTGATGCAAGGTATCGACTCCCTATTATGGCAAAGTGCCATGATATCCGAAATGGATTCCATGTATACCAACTATGTTTGGATACTAGTTGATGTACCGCAAGGCATTGTGCCTACTGGTACTATATAAGTCTTCAAGGAAGACATACATGGAAGGCAACATACCAACATACTAAGCTAGGCTTGTAGCGAAAAGGTATTGTTATCAACATTGTGTCGATTACAACGAAATTTAACTGTTGCCACAGTAAATCCATTTGGATAATGCTTGCTGATGCTGCATGTTTCATTTAAGAAATATGGCAGCTACACGGGAAAACCACTTTCCTTAAGGGAA